>CAUYPO010122736.1:0-11499 GCA_963574435.1 Cheirogaleus major
GGGGGACGCTGTGTTGAGTGAGATGCTCCAGGTGCAGAGACGTGAATGCGTGTTCCCGCTCGTGTGCAATCTGGAAAAGTCGCTCTCAGGGAAGTAGAGAGCCGAGAAGTTGCTGCCAGAGGCTGGGGCGGGTGGCGGGAAGAGATTATTAACATACACTATCTTAGCGAGGTAGGAGGAATAAATTCTGATGTTCCATAACACTGCAGGGTGACCATAGTTAATAATTTATTATACATTTTGAAAGAGCTGGAAGAGAGCATTTTGAATGTTCCCAACACAAAGAAATGAAATGTTTGAGGTGACAGATTTGCTAATTATCCTGATCTGATCATCACAGGATGTATACACGTGTCAAAATATCACCCTGTATCCCATAAATTATTATGTATACAATTATTATGTGTCAGATAAAAACATGAACACACTGCAGTGGCGTCACTTTGACCCTGGAACCATAAGGTCAAAGAGCCAGGTTTATGCACATCCATGGAAGAGGTTCCTCTTGAGCCCAGGGAGGTCCCCGGCCCTTCCTTCCATCCAGGGCCACGCAGCCAGGCCCGGGGACACTGGCGTGTTGTGTTGAAGGCAGGGTTCAAACACCGCATTTAAACGTCAGACTCTCACCTTCCGAATGCCTTGCTGAGTGAGGCGTCGCCTTACACAGGCAGAGCCCCGTCTCGACAGGGCGGCTTCCCCTCTTGGGCCTGTCTCGGGGACCCTGGTTGTCCTGCTGTCCTGACCATAGCACCGGCCTCCTCCCTGTCACCTTTCCTGGGACCCCCAATAAATAACGCAACAGCTTCATGCAAAGTGTTTCTGGATTAACTGTCTCTCTTGGAGAGACAGGTGTTGGCTTCCCACCACCGTTGCAGAGCACCTGCGTCAGGGGCGGGAACGCACGCCCTAGAGATGAGACTCCCCCTTGGCCAGCTAGAGAGAACTTCCCCTTGGGACAACCTCACAAGAACATAAATGACAGGGGATGTCGTGTGTTCTTCCACATGTGAACAATTCTCAACCAACTCGCAAACCACTGAGGACGCTGAGCATGCCTCGCAGGACATGGAAACCGATGGAGACGCTTCCCTAAAAGGCCACTTGCAGGTGAGCAGGTGAGGAGCGGCGGCCAGCGGTGCCCCAGGTAACCAGTCCCCAGGTAAGGCGTGAAGGTCACTGATTAAATATCAGCACAGAACATGCTCAGCCAGGTATCCTAGGGAAATGGCCCCAAGTCCCCGGCCTGCCCTAACCCAGGAGGCGGCGCTGCGGTGCTGGACAGCCGCGCGGTTCCACTTTTCAGACCCCAATTCTCGCTTCTGGCTCACAGATGCAGACTTGGTGTCAGTGAAAATGTCAAGCTCCAGTTTCTGCCGAGTCGGATTCTGGCCATGCCGTGGTGAGAGGCCAAAGAGCGGGGTGTGTCTTGTGTTTTGCTAACACAACAAACCAGGTGGAGGCCACAGCCCTCTCCAGGCAGCCGGGATCCAGGAGGGCGCGCTCTGGGTGTGGGGCCGGGCCAGGTTCGGGCACACACACACCTGGGTGCCCCAGACAACCCGGTGGGGCCACGTCCTCACCTGCCAGCCCTGCCCTGGGTCACCAGGTATTCAGAATGCTCTAGGGAAGGAAGTATCCCTGCAACAAAAGCATTCTCCAACCCCCCAGATTCCAGGTCTTCCCCAGCATCTCTGCTAAGACTGATTGTCTTAACAAGGTGGCTTCAGAACTAACACGCAGCATACTTAGTTTTTCCAACCTGCTTCCTTGGCCAGTGTCATGAATATCCTTCTTCTAAAGTTGCTGCTGTTCGTTCCACAGAAGATGAAGGCTTGGAAGGACTAACAGTCACTTTATTGAAGTTGCCTTGAGAGAAGAGGTTTCCAGGCCCAAGTGTGACCACGTCCGAGAGCGTGTTAAAACAAACTGAGTATTTGGAGCTCATTTCTCTGGGAAGTCTACCTCCATGGCATGACTCGTGGAAAAGGCATTGCAAACACGCATTTACCGCAGTGTTTCAGCTTAGCAACTCATCCCACGTGAGCCGGGACCTGGACGTGGATTCCCTCCCTCCACAGCCTCCCCGACATTCCACGTGATTCAATTGTGGAAATGTCCCCATGGAAGGCTCACCTGGGCGGGGGACTAACCTGCGCTGGAGGCGCCTAAATGGGCAAACACTCCCCCGGCGCTGATGGATTTCCAGGGTTGGGGAAGCGTACACGACCTGCCCTCTCTATCCACGAGGCAGCAGAGGCAACACCAGTGGTAGTAGGCATCTCCCCAAAATAAAACCCTTTCAGGAAAAAGTGGAAGGTGGCTGCCATCACTCCACATTGTTTACCGAGCTCTGAGTTCCGACAACATCATTCTTTAGTCCTTGAGGACGTAATACACTCTCACCCTTAAAACGCTGTGAGTAGTCGATAATCCATTATTACAGTAAGCCGTTCCCTCTCACAGTAATTATCTAATAACCCTTATAAAGGACCGTGGCTCCCTAATCTGTTTATAATTATCATTGCAATGATCCTGCACATTAATGTCTGACCTTCAGCAACTCTGACCCGATCTTAATTAGCTCTAATATCAAATCATCACTACATAAGAAACTAGCCATGACCAAATGAATGAACCCCAGGTACGGCTAATTTCTGGAGCAATTATCTTTCCATGTAGGGAGATTTAAATGATTATCTGCACAATTTCACACAGTTTTATGTAATTCTGCAACATTATAAATTCTGTTTTAAATCATATTTCAAAGGCAGGGCTCCACACTCTGGCTTGTCTAGTATCCTGAAGTACTTGGCCACAACGTCACACGCTGGTGTGATGCAGGACGGTTTTGTGTCATTATTTTCAATTATAAACAAATAACAAAAACATAGTTACAAAGTGATATATTACAATTCAACGTGTAGCTAAGTAGCTAGGTAATCTCGGAGCAAATACTATCCAGGTTAAATCATTAAAGAAAATACTACATTATGCAGAAATATTGAAAGTAATTAATAATATAACATATGCCATACAAAGACTCCAAAGCCTAAAGTGCATGTTAATATGCATGGCGTGTTACTAAGCACCACAAGCTGGAAAGCATGTATCATCTTAGCAAAGCCTGAAGAGGTTGCCACATAAAAATAAAAATATCTAAAGCTACATGTGAGTGAGCTTGATTTTAACCTAACGAATACATGCACCTTCTTGTGTGTGTAGTCACCTAACTTCCCAAGCGAAGTTCATGTTGTGGTGGCTTCACGGATGTGCAATCGACTTTTAGGGACAACGTGCAAACACAGTGGCAACATCGCAGGAATGTTTCGGTGTAAATGAAATTAGGACATATTTGCTTGGCATTGTCTCTGGTGTCAAAAGCCAGGGCACCATCCATCAAAGTGAAATATTCCAACAAGAATATTTACCGTTTGTCACCCTTGGCACAATTTATCAAGCTTGCCCACGAAAACTTCCCAGTCAAAGTTCATGCAATGGCTAACATTTCATCTCAGAAACCAACATCCCAGTCCTCCAGCCGCCAGCCCCGGGCGCCACCCGATGAGGGGACTGGGATGGATCGATTGGAGGATTCGGAGTGCGTCCGTCCCAGGGTGGCGGCTCCTGAGGGGCCACATGGGAGTCACCTGGGGACATTCACTTCCTGACCACCTCTTCTGCTCCTCCACAGACTGGTTATTTGTAGAAATGCAAAGAAGATGGACTGTGTTTTATATCAATTGCTCAGCAGGGGGAGGGGGTAGTTTCTTTATAAACAACAACTTACTGTTTGGGCTGCACTAAATTGATAAAAGGTGGTTTCCTCTAAGTCTGCTGAAATTAAAACAAGTGCCAGAGACAAAAGGCAACTGTATTAAAAATGCATCCCCAGGCGCTAACAACCTCCACTAGAGCGTCTGCGAACAGTGGCAGGGATGGTCACGCAGTGCAAGGGATGTGTCGTTGCTTGTCCCACGGCCGTCTGGAGACCGGCGCTGACAGCCCCCGGGCAGGGAGCGGCCCCTGCAGGTCGGACTCTCCCTGGACCTGAGCCCCTGCCCTGAGACCCAGCAGAGATCACGCCCAGCGGGGAGCTGGCTTCATGGCCCTTCCTGAACCTTCCTAGCGCATTTTGTTCTGAGACATCTATGTTGGCAATGCCATTGTTTGCTTTTATGATCGAAGTGCTTTAAATACATAACGATGGCAGGTTTTGCAAGGGATGAAATCACTACATACTTTCACATCTTCGATGGTGCTCATTCTGGCCCCTGCCATTTCCAGGACAGGTGTAGGAATGAGCGCGTCTCCAGCGTGAGCAATTCTGCCCTTGCGTGAAGATTGAGCCGGACCCCCCTCCCCACTCGCCTTGCTCACTCCGGCAACGAGCTGGAGGCCCCTGGTGTCGGCATCTCCTTTCTGTTGCTGAGTCAGATGCTGAAGGGGCTTCCTGTCAGTTACTTCTCTCCTTCAAAGGAAACCCTTGGGCCTCCACTCTCTCTTGTTAATCACTGAATCTCCTGGAGGTAGCCACCCTGTTATAGACAGGGTGTGACATTGGGTTTTAATTTTTTACTTTAAATTTGTGGTTTCACAGAAGCTTCTGTGATAGAGAAGTCTCTGCCGTTTCCTACCACAAAAGGCCACTGTCCCATCACTGATGTGTCTGCAAAGCCTGGGCTGGAACCGAGCATCCCTCGCCTGTTCCCGTGGAGAGGCTGCTGGTGACCCATCCACATCTACTTTTAGGGGACAAAACGGTGTAAGCGTTTTGTTTCGGGTGTGGCCCAGACTCCTGCTCTCTTGGCTGAGTCATCTGGAACAAACCAACACACCACGGAAGCAGGGACCAGAGCAGAAAGCATAGCTGAGCCACACCTGCTCTGCGGACCCCCTGGGGAGCTTGGGCGGGACAGAATCAAATGACGTATTGGAACCTGGAACTGCTCTGTGCAGTGTCCACACTCGGCACGGAGAGAGCTGGAGAAGTAACCCTGTGTCAGGGGATGAGACACATCTCGGACGACCAGTTCCTGCCTCTGGGTGTAAATACAGTCAGTGCCACTGCAGCCTGGAACGCACGGTCAGCCCTAGTGGGGTGCTGCCCGTCCAGTGGCAAGGACCTCCCCAGGTCACAGGCGCACACTCAGCGCTACCTCTGGCTGGTCACAGCCCCGGCAGCCACCGCCTGAGACTGTCCTCTGGCTCTTACCAACATCTGTCGCTGTTTTTGCCTTGGTTTATTGGTTCTTATTTTTATTTCTGCCTCTCAGAAATATTTGCACATCTGAGCGTTGCATGGCACCACTTAGTGAGAAATGAATCTCTATTTAGTAAAAATAAACAGTAACTCTTCTTTCACCTTTTTACTGTGGAGTTCAGTACACGTGCACATGCGCACACACAAGTATGAAGCACAGAAGTGCAGCTTGGAGAATTTCCAGGTTGAGAACTAAGATCTTTCT
This sequence comes from Cheirogaleus major, assembly GCA_963574435.1. Taxonomy (NCBI): domain Eukaryota; kingdom Metazoa; phylum Chordata; class Mammalia; order Primates; family Cheirogaleidae; genus Cheirogaleus; species Cheirogaleus major. The sequence continues at coordinate 5,466 of CAUYPO010122736.1, forward strand.
GGAGTCCTGGGAGCACCGTCATTCACCCTCAGATCGTGACCCCGCCTTCCCCGATGACGTAAGTGCCCTCCTGACCGCTGGCGCTGTCGCCGGTGGTCGTCACTGTGAAACCCAGCGTGAACAGTGTCACACTCCTGGTTCCCGCTGCTCTTGCTCTGGGTGATGTCTGGGATGGGCGTGTTGTTTCTCACAGCTGTAGTTCTTTCAACTTGACTGGTTATCAGAGTCCATTGTACAAATATATAAAACAGTTTTCCAAAAATAATTGTCCCAACTCACACTGTACCCGTAGTACAAGAAAGTCCCCATTACTTCATAGGTCGAGACTCAGTATTGTTCAGTGACTGCTTTCCTTTCAATTTCATCCATCAAAACAGCTGTTACGGAATTTCGCTGTGGTTTTAACTTGCACTTCCTGATAACCAATAATATCAAATGCTATTTTTTTTCTTTTTTATCACTTGAGTATACGAATTTGTGAAGGTCCTATTCAAGGTCTGTTGCTATTTTTTTCCTACTGAGTTGTCTGGTTTTTACAATATTAATTTATAAGAGCTCTGTCTATATTTTGGATGTGTTTGACCATTATATATGTTAGAAATGTCAACTCCCACTCAGTTTCTTAACACTGATTCTGATGAGCAGAAATTCTTGAGTTTAATGGAACATATTTATCTTTTTTTTTTCTTTTTGGTCAGTGCATTTATCATCCTCCTCGAGAAACTTTTTCTTGTCCTGGAGTCCTGAAGACACTTTCTTACAGGTTTCTGGAAGTTTAATTGTTTTGCCTTTTACATTTAGGTCAACAGTGTACCGGAAATAGATTTTTGCTTATATTGTGAAGTATGGATTAAATTTCAATATTTGGTTCTGATGCCACTGAATAAAAGAAGCATCATAGTCATCGTCTCCCCTCGGGCCCCATGGTGCCTTCTGTGCTGTGGATACAGGGCTCAGCCGTGACTCCGGTCTCTGTGCTTCTTCTCGTGTTCTGTTGTGATGACACTCACAGCCTGAATTGTCGTCATTGCGAAATGAGGCTTAATATTTGGTTGAATGCTCTCTTCCTCCTCATTATTTTTTGAGACTAGCATCCCTATTTTGACTCTTTAAATTAACATGTAAGTTTTATAATGTGAAATGTTCCACTCACAGACATGGCCTGCTCTTTGTTTACATAGGTCTTCATTAATGCTCTGTAGGTTCCCAGGCACGTGTTTCGTGAAACTCACTTTTGTGTATTTGATGATTTGTTATATTTCTTACTGAGATAGATGTATACTTTATATAGAAATACATATACCCTATATATACACACTAAATATATATATATACTGTATAAATAAAAATAAATTAATTTATTTATATTAACCTGTATTGTTACATTCCAAAATTTATTTAATTAATATGAAAGTTATTTTGTTGACTTTCTGATCCACTTGGCTATTGTGGAGTAGATTGTATTAGTCTAACCATCCAATCATGGACTCATATAAAGGCAGGATAATTTTTTTTTCAAATGGAAGGGAGGAAAGGAGGGAGGGAAGAAGGAAGAGAAGAGAGGGCGAGAAAGAAGGGAGGAAGGAATGAAGGGATGGTCACCCCAAGCACACCTGAGTCTATCGTGACAAAAGCAACTTCCCAACCACTAGAGGAAACAATAGAAGGGGGGAAAGTGCTCAATCTAAATAAAGCAAAAGAGAAAAAACAATATATAAGAGAAGAAAAATTTAAATAAATCAAAATAAATCAATAAATATAATTACTGCAAAAAGACTAAATGTTCTAACTGAAATCTGAGATTATCAAACTGGATTCAGAAAAAAAAGAAACTATAAGCCTTTTGAAGAGATAATTAAAAACATAAGGATACTAAAGGTAGAAAACAAAAGGATAAGAAAGATATATCAGACAAATATTAACAAAACATAAAAAGCTGTTCCAACTGTATTAATTGTATCAACAGGCACACAGACATGAAGACAGTCAGTACATATTGATAAGAGTCACTTCAGAAAGATGCTATAACAAATCTAAACTTATATGAACTTAGTAACTTTGGCTTTAAATACATAAAGCATAACAAATCTAAACTTGTACAAACTTAATAACATAGGGCTAAATACATAAAGCAAAAATCAATTTGATGACAAAGACAAATGCGCAAATCCACAATCATAGCAGATTTTAACGTAGATACTAAAATAATTGATAGAAAAGTATATTTTAAAAATTAGAATATTTGAACAGCATAATTAAGAAGCTGATCTAATAGACGTACATAAAATAGTTCCTCCAGTAATAAAAGAATACAAATTATTTTCAAACACACATGTCACATCAGTTACACAGGGACCTTTAAGGTAGTTTGACTTTTGACCATATATTGCCTCATCACGCAAACCTTGACAAATTTCAAAGGATTATATTATAGAGTATACATTTTCCTGACTACCATAAAGTTAAATTAAAAATCAATAGTGAATATATAAATATGTGTTGAAAATATACATAGACAGTTCTGGACTTAGTTTAACTTACAATTTTTCAACTTTACCATGAGTTTATTGTGGGACGCAACCCCTATCGTAAGTTGAGAAGCATCTATATAGAGAAAAAGAACACATACTTGAAATTAAGAATGACACTTCTAAATAACTCATTGGTCGGAGAAGAAATTGCTATGGAATTTAGAAAGTATTGAAAGTTGAATAATAGTAATAACAATCACGTATACAGCACTAACCACATGCAAGCGGTGCTGTAAGATTTTGCATGTATTGAATTACTTAATTTTAATGATAATTATATGAGGTAGGTACTGTCACTAACTTTCTTTTACTGAGACATAAAATGATTAAAGATTTTGTCTGAAAAGCAGGAATATGGTCATTAGAGGAGATGATAAAGGATACATAAGTAAATGCCTTCCGACTCCAAATCTTAGAACCACGAAGTAGAAAACCTTTGAAAAATGTATTACTTCTGAAAAATGACAAAAATAAATAACACAATTAATCATATGCCCATAAAAGAACTGAAATTAGTAAATAAATATCTTCCCACAAAGAAAAATCCTAGCATATGGTTTGGACAGCAAGTTCTATGAAACAGTCAAGGAAAAAACATCTCTATCTTGCACAGACTCTCTCAGAGGAAGAGGAAGAGGAGGAGGAGGAAGATGAGGAGGAAGCCCTCTTCAATTCACTGTAGGAGGGTAGTGTAACATTGACACCAAATGTAACAGGCTTGGTGCAAAAGAAAAAACCTGCAAGTCCATCTCACTTATGGACATAGATACAAAAATCATAATAAAATATTATCAAACTAAACACAGTAGATATAAAAATCATGATGCATCAAACCCAATTGTTTATCCCAGGAACAAAATGTTTGTTTAACACTAGAAAAATTAGTCAATGATAATTCACCACATAATAGATTCACAGGAAATAAAAGTCACATCCTCTCAACAGATGTCAAGTAATGCATATGGAAATTCAATATCCCTTTACATTTACATAATTTATAATAATTATATGTTATAAATAAAATCATGGTATTTCCAAGTATGTAATTAAGGTATCTTGCATTTCTCAGATGCCCTTGGTAGATAAAATAGTGGCCCCCAAAACATGTCCTGGTCCCTGGAACAGTGACTGTCACCTTGCATGGAAGCAGCCACCTTACAGGTGTGATTAAGTGAGGGACCTGAGCTGGGTTGCCCTGGCTTCCCCAGGAGGCCTCACTGAATTGGAGGGCATCTCCAGGGTGAGGTCAGGAGGAGACAGCCATGAGAGTGAGGACAGGTGGGAGAATGGTCAGAGCACCGGGGAGACAGTCACGGAAGGGCCACCAGGCAAGGAAGGCAGGGAGCCTCTGGCCGCTGGAACCGTCGTGGAAACGGTTCCCTCCTGCACCCCCAGGGAGAAACGCAGCTCCACAGCATCTTCATTCCAGCCCAGCGAGGCGTGTTGCACTGCCAGACAGCACGTTTTTGTCTTAAGCCATGAAATGCATCATGATTGGTCACAGCAATAACACTTCTTTGAATACGAGCGAGCCTGAGGTATTTTTATTTGATTTCTGGCCATTTGTGCTTTTCCTTTTGCGTATTATCTGCTCATATCTTTTGCCCATTTTTTAAAAACATCACTAGGGTCTCTTTATTTATATGAACACTTTATATGTTAGGGTTCTAGTCTTTTCTGCCATACTTGTTACTTTGCCAAATTACTGTTTGTATTTTAACATCAGTTACATTAAACAGTATTATCTTTCTATGGACTTTTAACAATTTTTAGGAATTAAAATGAACTAAACTCCCTGTTTCTGGTGCCATGCTTAATACTCTTGCATTCACCTGAAGATGGAAAAAACATTTACTTATAATTTCTCTCAGAACATTCCCGCTTTCTTTGCTTTTGGCATTTAAAATTCTAATTTAAAGGTTTGTTTTTAAATCAGTAGTGGGGAAGCCATATCCATTCATTTTTTTTTTTCACTTAGTAAGTTAAATACAATCTTTCAACAAATATCCTTTCCATACTAATTTGTCATTTCAAGTGTATCGAATTCTCTGCACTGTTTCTGAATTTTTATTCTGTTCTATTGATATATCTGCCAATCCTGGTGCTAACATACTTAACCTTATATTCCAATGTTTTGAATTGCTAATGCAAATTTTCCCTCATTAGTCATCTTTAAAAAATGTTGCTAGTAATTCTCAAGTGTACACCTGCAGGTAAACTTCAGGATCATTTTGTGAAGTTAAAGAAGCTGTTAAAATTTAGGTCGAAGTTACATTAAATGTGGTGTAGTTTAATGATTTCTTCTATCCATAATTATAAACCATAACTCAAGATTTAAAAGGCAAAGTTTTTCCGGAAGATTTGAGCATCGATTTTAGCCCACTGAGACCTGGATCAGATTCTAACCAATAGAACAGTAAGGTAATAAAGTCTTTGTTTTTTTAAGCCACTAAACTTATTATACTTTGTTACAGTAACATTTCTTTGATTACTAGTGAGTTTCTATATTTTTTTTCAGCTAAGTTTTATCATAGTTATCAGTTAATTATTTATTTCTTGCCGCAATTGTGAATCAGATTCTGCCATTACATTCTCAGTCACTGATACTAAACCTGTACTCTTTTTATTACTTTCTGAATATTTACTCTATAACTGCGTATCTCACCGAACTCTCATGCTATTTGTGATAATGTTAATTCTCTTGAGTTTGTTTAGGTGGTGCATTGTTTTAATTAAAGCTAATAAATACCATTTCCTTCTCTTCTTGGTGTCCATCATCCACCTGCCTCCCTTGGTGTCATGGGCTGGCGTTCCCACCTGGTGGGGTGCAGTGGAGGGCGGGGAGCCCCAGTCGTCCCAGCACCGTGGGGCCCCTCGGGAAGGAGGCTGCAGAGCCGTCTGGCAATCTGCGGTACGTGTCTAGACCTGGTATCCCGTGAATGTCCTACGAGGAGAATTCTGCCTTTTTAACCACTTCGGTACCAGCGTCTACTATAGTCGTCAGCCACAGATGAACGCGCACAGCGACTTTAGCCCACAGCCGTGATGTGAAGGCGCACAGCCGAGCGTCGACTTAGCCGACAGCCAAAAGCTTTTACTTTTACAGCTTTTATCTCTGCAGTTGCAGTGTGTACGTTCAGCTAATAAGTTACTACGAATCTGTGACCTTTTAACGAGTCCTTAGTAGGAGTTATTATAGTTATTTTCCTAAAGCTGCCTGTAAAGTCAAACAAGCTCTCAGTGCTTTAAAGCTTTCCTCATCACACGAGAGCAAAACGGATCCGTCGTCAATGCACAGCACACACCACCGTGCGGACTGTGACTGCCGGCTGTGGGCGAGGCTTCGCGGCCGGTGAGCGCCGTACCGAAGTGGTTAAAATAGCTGGAAACTCTACCCCAGAGGCAGCTGTAGCTCTGACCAGGTCTTCTGGTCGGTCCGGCAGCATCTTCCCGGAGGTGTCATTGCAGTGAGCAGCAGGGTAGGCGCCTGAGAGCCCAGGGCC
>CAUYPO010122737.1:0-29635 GCA_963574435.1 Cheirogaleus major
GTGGGACTGCAAACTAGTACAACCTCTATGTAAAGTAGTATGGAGATACCTCAAAGAATTAAAAGTAGATCTACCATTTGATCCAGCAATCTCACTTCTAGGTGTTTACCCTAAGGAAAAAAAGACATTTTATAAAAAAGACACTTGCACTCAAATGTTTATAGCAGCACAATTCACAGTCACAAAGATACAGAAACAACCCAAGTGCCCATCAATACGTGAGTGGATTAATAAAAGTGATATATGTATACCGTAGAGTACTACTCATTTTTAATACTCAGTATTAAAAAAAATGGTGATCTAGTATCTTTTGTAACAATGTGGATGGAACTGGAGATGATTCTTCTTAGTGAAGTGTGGCAAGAATGGAAAAACAAACACCATGTGTACTCAATACTAAATTGGAACTAATTGATCAACACTTATGTGCACATATGGAAGTAAAACTCAAGGAAAATCAAGTAGGTGTGCGGGATGGGTAAATTCACACCTAACGGGTACAATGCAGACTAACTAGGTGAAGGGCATACTTACGACTTTGACTCAAACTGTACAAAAGCAAATTATGTAACCTAAACATGTGTACCCCTGTAAAGTACTGAAATAAAAAAAAAAAATACCGTATGGCCTTTTAAGAAAAAGCTTGCCAGTCTCTGCTCAAGACAACTGAAATGTTCCCTTTTAAAATGGGCTTGGATGAAATAGGATTTTCATATACTAATGATATATAATGCTTATCATTGAAGGAGATGACCAAGGATAAGAAATCGGTTTTGAGCTTTTTGCTAGTAAATGGGGAAAGACCTGTATCAGAGCATTAAAGTTCAACCAGGCATAGATGTTTTTGTCCTTGATTACTTTCCTCATTATTTCCTCAATACCTTTGGTTTGTTAGAACTATTTCACAAGTTGATTCTTTTGATCTTGTGTTTCCTCTTTTTAGAGTGTACTGAACATTGAGCCACTGATTTTCCTATACTAAAGTTTTATGTATTTGTGAAAGACATTTTCTAATAAGGCAGTTATGTGTTTTCAGTGCTGGTGTTTCCCACTGTGGTCTAGGATGTGAAAGAGGTGTCTACGATCTCTGCTGCAGACATCAAAAACCATGGGGCGTGCTAATTGAATTGTATATGTGTGCAGAGTTTTCCATCTGTTCAGAGACTACACTTTGACTGTAGTGTCTCAGGGGAGTTCTTTACATTGTTCTTTTCATTTCCAAGGGCTAAGATAAGGGTAAGCAAAAAAGTTAGTTGCTTGAAAAAAGAGATAATAGAAATATTTATTTTTTTCTCTTCTGCAGAGGGAACGTCCACCGCCTCCAGCAAAGCCACCACCCGATGAAGAGGAGGAAGACCGAATAGCTAAGAAGTATTTTCCCTTGACAGCTTCTGAGGTAGAGAGAGGGTCGAGGGTTTATTCCTATCACTGAAATTCGAGTTAGTTGGAAAGTGCATTAATGTGTGCTTAAAGAAGACTTTGCTTTCTCATTTTCTTATCATCTCTTTGGATTGTAAATTTGTATTGTGTGTACCAGTAATCTGGAACAAGATCTTCAAACTCAAATACTAAACAAAGAATTTTAATATAGCACTCTAGCAGATAGGCCAATTATTGATCTACCATACCACATGGAAAGTGAAACATACACATTTTCTCCTGGCTCCAATAAGCTGAATAGTCTCACTTTTTGCTTTTGTACCTATGTTGCCTTTTTTTGTTTGTTTTTTGAGACAGATTCTTGCTATGTTACCCAGGCTGGCCTCAAGAGATCCTCCACCTCAGCATCCTGAATAGCTGAGATTACAAGCGTGCACCACCAAGCCCACTCTACCTGTGTTGTCTCTTGATTCAAGATATGGAATCTCCCCAATCCCTGTTCTCTAGACTGTGCCACATTATCCAGTTTTGGTGGTTCTGCCCCAAATGTCTTAGTTCTGTTTTTGCATTTTCTCTGTTCATTTCACATGAAGACACTATACCAGAACAAATGTGGATTGAGTCATGAAAACTCAGAAAAGAAATAGGAATTGTATGGGATGGGCAGCCAGGAAGATTCAAGAAGGTTATTTGAAAAGAATAGTCTACCTTTTAAAAAAGAAATGTTATCATGGGGCAAATAACTCAATCACTTAAGTGTGTGAAGAAAATTGTTTTCCTTGATCTTTTGTCTTCAAAATGCTCTTTTAACACTTCCTGCTGTTCAGAGAATATATTTATGGAATATTTATTCAAAATATTATATAAGTTAAATAGTCATTTTGTAGCTCATTCAATGCCCTCATGTTCTCTAATTTAAAAATCAGCTGATATAAACCAGTTAATTAAGTCTTATCACTTAATCCCTAGAAGTCATAGTTAATAATTTTTTACAGTATTGCCATGGACCTTCAAGACAGGTTCTTTTACTCAATATAAACACAATGGAACCAGAAGGACAGCTTTAGTTTAACAAAATGTATAAATATGAGGAAGCCGTTTTTAAAATGTAAAAGTCAGTGTTGGAGATAGGGGAAGATGTCTGTGCTAGGTACAAATTCTGTCCTTATTTATTTGGGTCACTTAATTATAAGTACTTGTTATCATTGTCTCAACTGATGGTCTATAGCATTGCAGTCTCTTATTGTTACCTCTGAGTAATAATACATTTCAGTAGATACAAGTGCATGTAGTAAATCCCTATACCTTTTTATATAAATAGAAGTTTGCTTCATTACTCTCTTTTTTACAAGGAGAAACTTAGTAATATGAAGTATATTCAGTTAGGGCTGTGTCTCTGTGAATGCCTTGTGCTGCCTCTTTAACAAAGACTTTTGAATTAAAATTAAATACTGGATTGTATTCAGGACTTTCTATTCTCCCAAGACTTTCTAAAGCGTACAATTTGGCAATAACACAGTGTCAAGAGGTGGAGGTGGGATTGGGGGTGGAGGAAGAAATCTCTGTATTACTCTGCTAGATGAGAGAGTCTGTCTGAGATACATTTTCTAGAACTTGCTTCTGAATAGCCTGGAATTCTGGATCACTCTGGTAGATGGGAGAGTCTGTCTGAGATACATTTTCTAGAACTTGCTTCTGAATAGCCTGGAATTCTGGATCAGTTGGACCAGCAGAGTTGGTATTTGGAAGACGGTGAGTTTTGCTTATTTACTGGTGATTATAGGTACATTTGAATTTGCTTATTTACTGGTGATTATAGGTACATGAATGTAGAGGTAATAAGGCCTGGGTCATTATCCTTTTAATGATCCAGACATATTTTGTTCATATGCTATAGTTTGAATGGATAGATTTTTCTCTAAAAGTCTACTGATTTTTTTTTTTTTTAACTCTGTGGTCTTTCACTGTCTTTTCTTATACTTTCAAACTTTAATATTCTAAACCTCATCTCAGGAGATACTGGCTTCATCAAACTTAGGCTTTGTATTTAGCAAGCAATCTGCCTCAATGTTTTTATCCCTATTCCTGAGGCTTGTCCTTGTCAGGTGACCTATAGAAACCTTTAGAGGAAGCTGGAGCATGCCTGGCTCTAGAAGAGCTTTTCAGAGTAATGACCTGATTATGAAACTGGCTTTAAAAAATTAGACATGTGCACACACACATGCTGTTTAGATGTTTTTGTCCCACCGAGTGGACTGCCAGCTGCATCAGGACTGACTGCAGTCTTCTCTCTGTTCAGATGTGCTGAATGTTCATGGCGATTGCAGCTGCTGTGGTATCTCTTCCCGGAAAGCTGCCCACACTCCAGCTGGACATTCCATCGGTCCCAGTTAGGTGGTGACTGCTCATAGCTTTTCTCTGCAGCAGAAATATTGCTTTCCACATAGCAGAAAACATATATATATTTTGGCTTTGATTTACTGCCAGCCCTGGAGGAAAGGGGAAAAAAAGATTAAGGAGTAATTTAGTAAAGAGCAGAATCCTTTCTGTTGAAAATCACTTATTGCCATATTCACTGTGACATAGGGCTTCCTGAGTGGGAGCTGAACGGCCCAAAGAAAAGCAGTTTATTGCTTTATTGTGAGATTTTAATCCAATAGCTGGTAGGGGCCAGCACCAAGAAGAAAAGATCACCCTACTTCTCATCTGGGTATTAGCAGGGACTCTTCATCAGACATCTGAAGGAGGGAAAGGGTTCTAAATTGGATGCAGAAAAAAATGGAAGGTAGAACAAATGACGCCAATTGGGTGCAGAATCAGGGGAGTTGAGTTTTATGGCGGTGGCTCTGTGAGACGCTCTCGTGGAACCTTGGGCAAGTCTCTGTACCTCTCTGTGAAGCAGTGTTGTCATCTGCAAATGAAAGGGCTGGAACCAGGTGCTCTCTAGCTGGTTAGGGTCCCTTCCAGCTCTGATATTTGATGATTCTCTGCTTCCATTTTCCTGCACAAGAGCCAGGCACGGAGCAAACACAGGTCCAGTAGGCCTGATTTTCCAGATGGGAGTCATCAGCCCTTGAGAAGAAAGGATATTATAGGCTGGGCATCCAGGCTGTCAGTTACCTCTCAGGGACGCATGCCTGGAGCTACATGAGAGCTCTTGCTGTGTGCAGAACACTCACCCAGTCAGATTTCCAGGGCTCTGCATAAATGTTAGCTATGGGTGTGTAAACCTGCAGAACACAAATTCCTGTCTGTAAAGCCAGTGGTCTTAAGTTGACACAGTGTGAACTGCCTAATGGTCCCTCTTTTTTTCCTTAACTGTGTTCCGGAAGAGGCCAGGAATAAGTAATAGGGGCAAATGCTTAATTGTAATGAAATAGCTTTTAGCTTCCAGGTAGCTTGTAGTAAGTGGAGGTTCCTGCTGTGCTTAGCAGAATTTTGGAAAGAGACTATCCTTCTGCCTTTAGTGTGACAGCCTTGTTAACAAAAAGGAGCTGCAGTTTTTCTTTAGTCTGAGGCTGCTAGAGTCCTTGTCTCATTAGGCCATAACACAGTGAGCTCTGCCTCGAAGAAGCAAAACCCTGGTGAATCACAAACTTGATGCATTTCCAGTGAGCTGTGGGATGTGTCAGTGTGGGAGGAGGTTTCTGTGTATGCCACAGAATCACATTTATAGGGTTCCATTCATTATTTGTTAGGTGGAATTGGGAATTCCTCTCCCTCCCCCACCCTCTTATTGAGCCAAATTGCTCAAAAAGATCTTGTGCTTTGGTTTGCTCTTCTTATAGCTTAGTATTAATGCTAGCTTATTCCTTTCTACCCAGAAACACATTGGACTCTTAGGACAGCTGCACCAGAATGACTCTCTAAAGCAAGGATCTCCATTCTCTCTTTCAGTAGGGCCATGGCATTATCCATGCTGTTTCTGGCTTGGTTTGAGGGAAAGCATGGCTACTCTGGTACTATGACTAGCTGTGGCCTCCAGACCCTCAGGTGACCAAAGCTTGATAGTTGTCAGGAGTAGGAGGCAGTTTTGATTCAGTTATTTCATCAGAGACAGTTGGCTGCCTGGATTAGGGATTTCTCAGTGGACAGAGCTGTTTTTTCCTTACTGAAATTCAAACTTTCTAGCTACTTGACTCTTCAGAGCAGAGATTGGTAGAAGTAATTTAAAACCATTATTATCATAAATGTGGTAGGAAGCCAGCTTTTGAGAAATCATTCCCTATAACCCCCAGGACCTCTGAAGAAAGGCTCACAAAAATAGAAATGGACTTATAGACCATACTAAACGTCGAACATTGAGAGTCAGTCATTTTGGTTCCTCCTTAAGAAAGTGGGAAGGAGTCCAGCCTTCGGATAGTATATGTGCATATTAGGAAGGAAACGTGAAGAAGGCTGGCCTTTGTGATGGAGCATGGCTAAAAGCTGCTCGGGAGGCATTATCCACAGAAAAGAGATCATGTAGACCAACTGTCCCCAACCTTTTTGGCACCAGGGACTAGTTTTATGGAAGACAGTTTTTCCATGGTTTTGGAATGATTCAAGCACTTTACATTTATTGTGCAGTCAGACCTCTCTGCTAATGGTAATCTATATTTGCAGCCACTCCCCAGCGCTAGCATCACCGTCTCAGCTCCACCTCAGATCATCAGGCATTAAATTCTCATAAGGAGCACAACCTAGATCCTTCGCACGCGCAGTTTCCAGAAGGGCTCACACTCCTATGAGAATTTAATGCCGCCGCTGATATGACAAGGGGCAGAGCTCAGGCGGTGATCCGAGTGATAGGGAGTAGCTATAAATACAGATGAAACCTCCTGGCTGACTGCTCACCTCCTGCTGTGAGGCCCAGTTCCTAACAGGTCACGGCTGGTAACAGTCTGTGGCCCCGGGGTTTGGGGACCACAGATGTAGACCACTGTGGACATGGGAGAAGCAAGGAAAGGACGGATCTTGGCTTTTACTTATAATTTTTGACAAATAAAGTGAGGCAAAGGAGGGGGAGCATTCTGTTCAAAGGCCATTGAGATTTGAGATACAGGCGTATATCCAGAAAGGCAGTTGTGACTTTATGTGACACTTGAGTTATTCATCTTCTCTTCCCTGCCTCCCTTCCTCTCAGTTAAAAAAGGAGCCAGTAATCTCAAATTTGTTCCACACCGCCTGTCTTACTTTGAGCCATGTGCACGAGATGCACTGGGTGTTTCTCTCTCTCTTAGGTCCTGGCCGTGAGACCCAGGATTCAGGGGAGTGCAGCCAGGGAAGAGGATGAGCACCCTTATGAGCTGTTGTTAACGGCAGAGACAAAGAAGCTGGTATCAGTGGATGGAAAAACAAAAGGTACATTCCCCCCAACTCCTCAGCAGAAACGGTTCCAAGGGGATTTTGAAAGTGTGTGATCCTGGGTGGAAGGGGATGATGATGTAGCTACGATGTTCCTTGGGTGGGGGAAGTGCATTATGGCTTTTGTTTTCAATACCTGAACTGTATGCCCTGGGTTGGAGTTGGCCGCCATCTCCATCACAAGAAGCAAGGAACAGCTCAGATCAGACAAGGTGATAACTGTGGGAGGAGAGACCGCCAGTGCTGTGGCAGAGATTGATTTGGGGTCTCAAATCATGAACCCTTGAGCTAATGCTGTGGAACAATAAGCCCAACAAGTCAGTCCCTTCGGGTTCAGGCTGACAGCACAGACTCTGCTTTTGAGTCCTGACCTCAGAGTGAGAGACTCCTGGGGAGGGGCTCGTGATTGGCTGCCACCCTGTAACTAGAGTGCTCTGTCGCCTTGGCCTACTTTCATTGCCTCTGCAAAATTCAGTTTCATCTGTGAGGGAGTGAGTGCTGCGGTATTGAGGTCCAGCCATTGATGTAAATGCAGTCACGACAGAGGTGAGTGTGCACTGCTGGAGAATTTGTGTCAACCCTGTTCCCCTAAGGAAGAACAAGAAGGGGAAATGCAATTCCCATTGCGGTTTTAAGGAACTCTTGTGGCCTTTCCCAGCTCTCTATAACTTGCAGGTAATAGGTCCTTTGTGGGGTATTAATGCCTCCGTTCAACCCTAAGACAGTCCGTGGTTCAGGTAAGAATGGGGGATGAGATGTTTTCCTTTGAAATACCCTGTGCTAGACCTGTCAGAGGGTAGGGGTGTCAAGACCTATGCATACGTGTATGACATTGTAGACCTTATTTTTAATGGTTCTATTTAAAAGGTTTTCTTTTCTGGCATGCAGAAACTTTGTGGTCATTTTCATAGTAGTGTTTTTGTTTTATTTGGTATTTTATGGTTTCCATTTGGAGCTGTTAAAAAAGTTATAATTTAGAGATGGCAAAAGTTATCCTTTTTTGGTGTACAGTTCTGTGAGTTTTAACAAATACAGTTGTATAATTGCCACCACAATCAAAATACAGAATAGTTTCATTACACAAAAAAATTTTCCCATGTCTCTTTGTGGTCAGCCCCGCACTCTTCCCTTATCCTTGGCAACCACTGCTGTGATGTCTGTCCCAGTCGTTTTGCTTTTTCCTGAATGTCATATAAATGGAATCATACAGTTTGTAGCCTGGGGACTCTGGCCTCTTTCACTTAGCACAATGCATTTGAAATTCATCCATGTGGTTGCATATACCCGTAATTTGTTCCTTTTCATTGCCGAATATTATCCTACTGTATGGATATACCTCAGTTTATCCCTTCCCTAGATGAGGGACATTTGGGTCATTTACAGTTTTTGGCAATTACAAATAAAGCTACTATCAACATTCACGTACAGGCAATGCTTTTGTGTGAACATAAGTTTTCATTTCACTTAGATATTATACCTAGGAATGGGATGGCTGGGCCCTAGGAAATATATGTTTAACTTTATAAGAAACCACCAAACCATTTTTCAGAGTGGTTGTACCGTTTCACATTCCCATAATACTACTTCAGTTGATATGCATTCTCCTCAGCGCTCAATATTGTCAGGTTTAAAAAATTTTAGCCATTCTAATGGGTGTATCTCATTAATGGATTTGATTTGTATTTCCCTAATTACTGATGATTTTAGCATCAGTTAATGTGATTATTTGCTATCCTTCTAAGTAAATGTCTATTTAAATCTTTTGCTTATTTTAAAAATTACTTTGTTTTCTGATTAAGTTATGACTTCTTTATATATTTTCAATCAAATTCTTTACCAGATATGTAATTTTCTCCCACTTTGTGACCTTTTTATTCCCTTAACAATGTCTTTTTAAGAGCAAAGTTTCTTAATTTTGATAAAGTTCAGTTTATCCTTTTTTTTTTTTTAATGGATAAGGTCACAAATACTTTTTCTTATGTTTTTTTTTCTGGAAATTTTATAGCTTTAGTTTTACATTTAGATCTATGATCCATTTTGAGTTAAGTTTTGTATATGATGTGAGGTATAGATCAAGATTCATTTTTTTTTTACATATGGTTATCCAATTGTTTCAGCACTATTGAAAAGACTGTCTTTTCTCCATTGAATTGCTTTGACAAATTTGTTCTTTTTTCAGAGTTGTTTTAGATGGTGTAGTTCCATTGTCTTTCAAATTTAGATTCAGCTTGTTGATTTCTACAAAAAGTCCCCCTGGGATTTTGATTAGGATTGCATTGAATCTATATAGTAGTTTGGGAAGAATTGATAACTGTGCTCTCTCCAGTCATGTGATAATAAATCATACTGAAATTAACCCTTAAAGAACAAGCAGTTAATTTAATGCTCTGAAAATGGTTTTTAGTGAGGAAAGAATCTTTAGCATCATGGAGGAGGGAGATTCCAATTCTTTCTCTTTCAGAAGTTTCATCTGGAACCACTACAAGATAGCTGGCTCAACCTTTGGAAGAAAGAAAAGGGGAAAGTCAGACAAACTTCATAAATGGGGCTGGTCTCCTTGGCTGCCAACTGCTCTTGATAGGGATTTTCTATCCCCAGGTCTAGAGATCTTCAGGTTAAGAAAGGAACTACCAAGGAGGACCTCACATCTGATCCTCCTTTGCTTTGGTTTCTTCCAGCTCTGCAGTATTGGGCTAAGTGTTGATATAGGTGGTATAGGAAGCAGATTCAATTGAACCACAGCCTGTGGGTGAGCCTGTCTCCAGGCTTGCTGCTTGGATCACTCAAAGAGCTTTCAGACAAAGGGACTGAGACATTAAATATGAAAACGGGCTCTGCCAGTTGCTTAGAAGCCCTGCTTGTCCTGGCAGCCTGGCAGGAAAAGCTGGCTTGGAAGGAATGCCTGCCAGGGTTGGTAAAAGTGAGGCACAACAGCAGACCACGTTGTGGGTTAGTAAATACTAAATCTTTTTGGCTTGTCTGTTAATGTCATTATCTTATGCAGCTTTTATGAATTAATTGATTAGTGTTCCAAAGGCCTTGTCCGAGACTTCCAGAGCTTTTAACCTCTCTTTAATATAATTCATGAAACTACATTGTGAGGGGTAAGATGGGAGATTTTCTAAATTACATTTTTAAATTATATTAGAATATGCTCACTGAAAAGAAAAAAGCATTCAGACTTACAGAATTGAATATAAATATGGTGCTAAGGTTCATCTCACCTCCCTGCTACTCAGCTGTAGAAGTAACCATTTTGAAATTGTGGAGTATACTTTAGGGCCATTTGCTGTCTTGGTATATAAGTGACTATGTGAAATTCTTTTGTTTGTATTTACCTTGTCTGTAGATCATGGATACAATTTTGTCTTGATTCTTAAAATCTACTTACTCTTTTTTAATGACTGCTAAATATCCCATAACTCATTTTTCTATTCTCCATTTGATGGATATTTAAGTTGTCTCCAGGATTTTTCTGTTATGAATTGTGCTGCTGTGGACATTCTGTACACATGTTCCTATGTGCTTACAAGAGTAATTCTCTAAAAGAGATTGATAGAAACGAGTTAGCAGGTTAGAGTGTATGTGCATGTTTAGATCTAATTGGTGGAGCTAATTGCCTTCTCTTAATGGTGAAAGAGCGCCCTCTTCCCCATACCTTTACCCACAGCATATGCTATCCCTCTTTACTGTTTTTCACCAGGACAAACAAAAAAGTGCCTTTTGAGATTAGCATTTGCCTAATCTAGTGAAATGGAGCATTTTATCTTATTGATTAGTGTTATATATTTAGTCTCTGAGTTAGCTGTCTTTTTTCTTTCTGTTTTTCTAAATAGAAATTAGTGGTACTGGAAATACTTTTTGTAAATACCTATAATATTTGGCCAAAGTGATACTCAGAGGAAAGTTTATATCTTAAAGTCATTTGTTAAAAAGCAAGAAAGATTAAAACTTAACCAAAGGAAAGTAGCAGAGAGTACCTTATGAGAGATTATTAAGGGATTATTAAAGAGATAAAAGCAGACAGTATACTTCATATGTTTTATGGTATGCATGTCACACTTTATGGTTTACTTTATGCTTAACATGTTAAAAAAAAGAAGAGCAGATATAATGAAGTAAAGAAACCAAAAGAGACTTGATCATTAAAATGAAAATGTGTTTTTTTAAAAACGATTTCCGACAGTTCTGATCAAGGGAAGAGAAAAAAACCACTACATGTAGCAATGATATAAAGTATAACCACAAATTCAGAGATTTTAATAAATTAATAATAAGAGATAAACTTTATAAACTGGGAGAGTTTTTGATCCTTTACAGTGACTGGTTGGAGTGGGTTGCTGCTGGCATTTAGTGCCCGCTGACCAGGAATGCTAAGCATCCTGTGCTACACAGGACAGTCCTTCATAAGGAAGAATGTTCCCACCCAGAAAGGCCGTTTGTCCCTGTAGAAATGACAAAAACTGACATAAGTAGAAAGCTTTAATAGATTCATGAAGTAGAAAGAAAAAAACTGACATAAGTAGAAAGCTTTAATAGATCCATGAAGTAGAAAGCCCATCCCCTCCAAAAAGACACTAAGCCCACATAAGTTTGTGATAGTTTTATTCAACTGGGTATTCCTGTTACTTAAATGGTTTCAAGTATAGAAAAAGTCTTCTGGAGTCATTACACAGGACAGGCATAACTGAGAGCAGTGTTTCCTGTTTTGCGTAGCATGGTCATCTGTTTCTGTTCAGGGTGGGACTCTGCTCACTGGACACCCTGGACGTATTACCACTCAGAGAAACAGTGGACAACTTTCCAGGTTTGATAGCACATGGGAAAGTAGCCAGGAGCTCTAAAAGTCATATTGTTCTCTGTGGTGCTTTTTTATAGCATCCACTAATAGTGTTTGGGTCCAGGTGAAGTGGTACTTAGCAGAAGACAATGATGAATGATTATCTGAAGACAGAGATACATGTGGACCCTTTGGCATGCAGCTACACTTCTGAGGTTTTTTAGATTAAGTCAGTGTTCCTGAGAGCTGTGCCTTTGGGTCTTTGTACAGTTTGTACATGGGTATGAAGATCTTAATCCTTTTAAAGGAGAAGAAACTGTTACTTTTGCTTCTCTACTCCTGTATCAGAGTACCAGTTCATTAGCCTTTGGGGAATTTTATAGTGTAAATCTTGGCTTTTCTGTTTGCCAGTTTAGGATGGTGTTTTCTTGAGAGTGTTTTCATTTGGAGTCCCACTTTCACTGTTGGTTTAGTGAGATTTCAGAAAGAAGAGAAAATAGGTACCTATGTTCAATCTACCATCTTTACCTAAAAGTGCAGGCTAGCTTCTTTTAAGAGACAGGATCTTGCTTTGTTGCCCAGGCTGGAGTGCAGTGTTGCAATCATAGCTCACTGCAGCCCTAAACTCTCCTGGGCTCAAGTGATCTTCCTGCCTCAGCTGCTTCCCAAGTGGCTGGGATTACAGGTGTGGGCCACCGTGCCTGGATGTTTTGTTTTGTTTTGTTTTTGGTAGAGATGGGGTCTTGTTAAGATGCTCAAGCTAGCCCTGAGCTCCTGGGCTCAAGCGATCCTTCCACCTTGGCCCTCAAAGTGCTAGGATTACAGGCGCGAGGCACTGCACCTCATCCAAGCTAACTTTTCAAGGTAGATGCCAAGGAATAAATTTGGGTGCTTTTCCCAAAGGCAGAAAATATAAATGAGATAGTTTAACAATCCATTAATATGGATGAACCTTGAAGATATTATGCTAAGTAAAATAAGCCAGTCATAGGCAAATATAGTATGAGTCCACTTATATGAGATACTTTTGAGTAGTCAAAATCATAAAGACAGGAAGTAGAATGGTGCTTGCCAGGGGCTGGGGGGAGAAGGGAATAGGGAGTTATTGTTTAATGGGTATGGAGTTTTGGCTTTACAAGATGAAAAGAGTAGAAAATCTGAAGGAATTGGAATAAAAAAAACCAGCACTTTGCTTCTCACCTTCTTGCATTAGAGGAGCTTTTGCAAAGAGCCCTGCTGTATAACTGTCTTCTTCTTATTGATTTATGTTTTGGAGTTGGAATAGTTCACTTTTCTTTCCATTATGGAACAAGTCTAAGCCTTGTGAACTGCACATTTAAATTTCTTTCCACCAAATCTATCAATATCCATTTATATACATATGTGTACATGAGACATTGTAAAATAACCAAAAGAGGGCAGAATATGTTAAATTGATAGAATAGAATTCTATGTGATAGGCAGAAGTAAGGAAAAAGGAGAAGGCACTCCAAGCAGGGGGAGTGGTGTAAACAACAGTGAGGTGATGGGAGGAGATAGAAAGAATGTTTGGAGAATGGTAAGTAATCCAGTTTGCTGGAACAAAGGGAACTTGTCATAGAGTATTGGATCTCCAGTGTCACTCTTTATTCTAAGAACAGTACAGTGTTGTTGAGGCTTTTTGAATGGGGTGACAGGATAGAAGCCACACTTAAAAAATACGTAATTGTGGACTCTAAGATTGCTTAGGCTGGGAGAAACTAGAGACAGGAATACCTTAAGGTCAAGAGACTTCAAGGAGTCTCTTGAAGGTAATTAGAGCCCAGTAGGAAGCTATAGGGAGGAGAGTATGAATGGGAGAGATTGAGGAAGTAGAATTAACAAGACCATACAACAAAAATAGAATGAGGAGAGGATATTGAGGATGATTCTGAGGTTTTGAGCCTGGTTAATTGAGAAAATAGTGTACAGCTAACAGAAATAGAGAATTGAGGGAAGGGCACATTTGAAGGAAGATATTAAGTCCAATTTTGAATATGTTAAGGTGTTTTAGGTACCAGGGAATACCCAAGTTTACTCCATAAACACTTGGAAATGCGGGTTTGATGTTGGAGAGATGTTGAGATCAGAAATACAGATTCATGAATCATCCAAGTTGAGGTGATGATTAACATAAAAGAGAATCAATTGCTGAAAGACTAGAGAAATGGAAGAAGTCAAGAATAGAACTTGTATTTAGAGGCACAAGGGGAAAGAAAACACAGGAAGAAAACTAGAATAATGCAGTTTCTTAGAAGCCAAGGCCAAATGTGACAGAAAACCCAAAATAACTGCAGTTTAAATAAAGATAGATGTTCAGAAGTAAGGAAGGCTAGATGGCAGTTCATGATTGTCAAGGACCTAGTCTCCTTCTGCCATCTCATGGTTTAAGGTGGCTTTTCAAGTTCACACCATAAGCATGAAGGAAGAAAGGGGAAAATGACACTTTAAAGATAGTTCCCAAAAATTACACATACCACTCTCACTTATAACCCATTGGCCAGAACTTGGTCATGTGGTTACACCCAGCTACAAAGGAAACAGGAAATGTAATCTTTATTCTAGGTGGCTGTCTAAAAATCCCACAACCAAGGAAGAAGGAGAGAGTGGGTATTAGAGGCAACTGGTAAGCAGTGTTCACTGATATATCTAGAAGGGTTAACACTAGGAAAAGTGTTGGGCAATTAGAAGGCCACTGGGTATATCCTAACCAGGGAGATAATGTCTCTGAATAGGTGGGAAAAGAGGAAATTGCCTCCAAATTTTGACATGGCATTGAGAGTAGTAGTAGGAATTTTGATCTAAGTCTTCTCAGGAAATTCATGTGATTATCCTCCAAGAGTACAGGTGCTATGGGTAGAGATGATGGTTTGAAAAGAACAGAAGAGATGAGGAATTGATCTTATGATATCATAGTTTTCAAGAAATGAATAAAAGGATTGCTGGGCCCAATAATCAGGCTTGCATTTGAATTCTTGCTCTACCACTTATTGGCTGGTGACCTTTATTTAGGGAGTCATTTAACTTCTTTAAGCCTCGGTTTCTACATTTAGAGTAGGGATACTAATTCTTACCTCACGGTTGTGAATACTAAAAAGAAAATGCTTAGCACAGTGTCTGGCACAGGACGACTAGTACTTAATACATGGTACTGTCGGAAGCCAGCTGAGTTAGGTGAATTGGTAGAGGATTCAGTCAGTTGTTTCTTGGGTATTTAACAGGGCTCAACATTCCAGCAACTGGAGATGAGAAAACAAATGGCTGTGATGCCCAGTACTGAAACTGGCAGAAGATCAAGGGGAACAAAGACAGCAAATGTGCTATTAAATTAGGCACGGTTAGATATCATGGCTGGTTGGAAACTGATCCAGGCAAAGCTGGTATGTTGAAAAATAGGGAAGCTTAGGGGACCAGAGGTCCAGTGATAGGCAGTGAATAGACTCTTCAGGAGGAATTTAAGGAAATGGGGGAGCCATAAGGTAATGAGGTGATTTGGACCAAATCGATGTGGAACAGCCTTAAGCCCCAAAACTGGGGTGTACCTATGGACACCAAGGTGAGTACAGATGGTTCCTAGTCTGAAGATTCTCCACCATGGTGTTACATGTAATCCTGAACCAAACTTGCAAGACTTCTGACCTGCCCTGGCAATTGAGTTTTATTCTGCCTGGTTAACAAGGCCACTTGAAACCAACTGTTTGGTCTCCTTTGCAGAGCTGGGAGGAAGGAAACCAACTGTACAGTGCAATGCAAGCATGGTGAGCTGAGTTCAGAAATGGTTGTGAATGGAAAATGATGACAATGATAGCAGCTGTCATTTACTGAATGCTTCCTATGGGCCAGCCGCTGTGCTGAGTTCATTTACATTATGTCATTGTATATCTCAAGACAAATCTTCAGGGTAGGGGCTATTTTTATCCATGTTTAATAGATGAGGAAAAAGAGGTTGGGTATTAGAGCTGAGGCTTAAGCCCTAGTCTGGCTGAATCCAAAGCCTGTGCTTTTGCCCATGAGGCTAAAACCATTTCATCAGAAGCCCTGCTGCTATTCATAACATCATAGAACTGGAAGGGACCTTAGAGAGGTCATCTAATCCCAGATTCAAACCATACTGAATCTCAGGACCCTAGAAAATACATTCCAGCCACTCATTTTTTGAAAGAGAGCTAGAGAAGAAAAATCACAGGACTGGGACTACAACTTGGGCCTCTTGAATCCCAGTTTACCTCTTGTTCTGTTTCTCAGGTTGCTGTGGACCAGAATGGACTCTCAGTCTATCTGTCTTATCAAATCTCAGTCTTCAGCAAATGTCTGCATAACCTGGTCAGGACCTTCCTTCTGGGGAAAGCATGGTGACTCTCTAAAAGCAGCCAGGTACTTAGGCATTCTCCTGGACATACGTGGTTTTTGTTGCTCACCATAGTGACTAGGCAGTTGGAGGGTTCCAGTCCTAATGGAACAGAGAAAGCAGAACAACCTGGGAAACTGGGGATCAGCCTTCTGGGTCTGAGGATTGATTTGAGTAACTCTCCACATGAGCTGCATTTTTCAGCCCTAATTTAATGGGCAGAGGTGACTGACAGTGTATAAATGTTAAAATGTTATTATTCAAAGCCCTTGAGATCCCCGTGGATCATCATAGTAATTAAAATGCAACACAGAAGAACCCTTGCTTCAGCAGCTCACTGGGTAAAAGGGAAATGAGTAAAGATCAGAAGTTGCTGGTGTGTCCTGTTCAGTAGAGCAGCTAGCCTTGACATACGGGAGAGTAAGAAACAGCCTCCCCTCTCTGTGTGCTGTCACCTCCTTGTCTGTCTCCTAGAAGGGCAGACTGTGAAGGGCAGAGGGCAGTGTGGGGGAGTGTCAGAAGCTGCCTAGGTCCACAGAGGAAGCATAGTGATTCCCATCAGAAGGAAGGCCTCAGGCCTAAGGGTCCTCTTCTGCCATTCCACTGGTCCCAGAGAACTTTCGTGTCTCTGCCTTTTCGAAGGTATTTCTATTTCTCTTTAAGCCTGGAAAGGTCTTACTTCTTCTTCAATACCCAGCTCAAAAGCTACCCCTCTGAGAAGCCTCCCAGTTCAAAGTAATCATGCTTTCCTTTCTGCCCACTGTGCTTGTGGTTTATACCTTTCTTTAAAGCATATATTAGGCTGGGCGTGGTGGCTCACACCTGTAATCCTAGCACTCTGGGAGGCCAAAGTGGGAGGATCGCTTGAGGTCAGGAGTTCAAGACCAGTCTCAGCAAGAGCGAGACCCTGTCTCTATTAAAAATAGAAAGAAATTAGTCCAGGCAACAGACTGAGACTCTACCTAAAAAACAAAAAAGAAAAAAAAGAAAAAAGCATCTATTAATTTTTGCCTTCTAATTATTTCTGTATATGCCAGTCTCTTCCAACACCATTGAGGCCAACTTGCTTTCTTCATCTTTATGTCACCTGAGTGCCCTCTGAAAGCAGATACTTGGCACATGCTTATTGATGGAATGAGTGGTTATAGTGACAGTTTGGGGCCTGTCTCAGTTTGTCACTTCAGCCCTTTTACCATATTACCTTCTGTTTCTTCTTTCTGCTGTTGAGAGTTGTAAGGATGAGAGAGGTAATGGATTCTTGTACAGTGCTTTATATCTTACAAAGTATTTCCATGTACATTGTCTTTGATCCCTGGGACAGACCTGTGAGGAATGGGGAAGTAGTTGATCTTACCTGTGAGCAAAGTGTGTTGTGATGGATCCTGCATAGAGGATAGTAATAGCTATTAATATCTGTTGAGAGCTTTCCATGTGCCAGGCATGGTTCTTGATGTTTTACACATATCATTTAATTCTCACAACAGTCTTATGAACTGAGAATACTAAGGCACAAAAAAGTTAAGGAATTTGCTCAAGATCTGCCACTTGGGCAGTATATATTGTTAGCACTTTGACCCTAAGAGATTTTATATTATCCTGACTTTGCAGAAGGAAGAAACCATTGAGTAGTTTTTTCCCATCCATTGATTTGCTAAAAAATAGATCTTAGCCTTGAATATAGTTTTCTATGGGAAAGAGAACACCAGCTTAAGATCCTCAGGTTCTTAGATCTCAGCAAGCTTTTCAGATACCAATGTATCTTTCCTAGGAATTGCCTGGGTAAGTCGTGTAATTATAAGACTCCCTTTCCATCACTTCTTATACTTCACAAAATCTTGGTAAATTGTGGTTTCTGTAATGGGATTATGACCCTCAGAGATTATTCCTCTCCATATATTTCTTTCCTCCATAAGTTTCCATTTCTTCTTTCTGCCCACTTCCTTCCCCCGGCATCAGTTGGCATTGAGCCCTTGGCCTCTGTCTCTCTTTCTTCATTGATGCGTGAATGGGTGGCTGTCTGACAGGGCCTGCATTGTCAGCTCCCACAGCAGCAGTCGGAACATTCTCTGTGGCCTGGGTTCTGAGGTCTGCCCAGGCAGTATGAGCCAGGCTGTGATGTTTTTCTTGTGTTGTTGGAACCCCCTCCACACATACACCCCAAAATTGTTAAATATGAAGCTGATGCAGAGCAGCAGAAGCCTGTGCTCCTGTTACCCAAGTCCTCTTCTTGCATTCAAATGGAGTCAGGGGGACATTGCACCTTGGGCAAGGATGTGTAGGAAGTTGGCCATTAGAATATCATCCCAGAGGTGGCAAATTTTGTAGCCCAGTTCTCCCCCATCAGCTTCTCTTAGGAAGTATATTGGCCTGAACCACCATTAGACGGTCATATGTCATCCTCTGTGTGGCCCCACCACGCAACACCACTGCATAGCTTTGTTCCATCTCCCAGTTGTTGTGTGTGACATTCGTAGCTGTGAGTCATGGTTTCCTGGGGCCTCAGTTAAGCCATGTGGAACTCTCATGTACTCATCATTTCTTCTTCCCTAGAGAAGTGATTCAAGTCATTTAGGGCTTGTTCATTGCTCAGGTCCTGGCCTTTGGGGTGCTGGGTTTGTGAGCTGGGGGTGTGAAAGTCACGAAATAGTCAAGTATAGAGGAGGGAGATGCCAAAGTTCATGCTTCTGGGCTCCTGTGGATAAGTAATCAGAGCCATAAAGTGGAGCTAGTTGGCTGCCCCTCAGCAGCCTCTGCAGACTTGCCAAAAGCCGAACAGACTGTGGAGACGGAACTGCTCTTCAGGAGAGGGTGGGGTGGGCGGAACCGTGTCCCTGCTCAGACCTCAGGGAGACGGGCTCATTGTGAGAGTTGGTTGTTGGGATCCTTCCTTAAAGGCTTAGCATCGTGCCTAGGCGATGGAGACTGTGTTTTAGAACATCTGTTTGTAAGGTGCTGCTCATTTTGCACCCCTCCTCACCTGACTGCCCTTTCCAGTTGTGGAACTGAGCTTCGAGAAGGGGTGTCGGGCTGCCGGCATCCTGATAAGGGAGAGTGGCTGCCATGCAGCAGCAGCGGGAGAGGCACCCGGGCAGGGCTCTAGCATCCCTGGGGGGAGAAGTCTGACATCACAGTGTGGTGCAGACTAGGACTCTCATCACTGTCGTGACATTAAAGCACTGTGCAGCCCAACCCACTTATTTTATTCACTGAGGCCCAGCAAGATGAAATCACTGCCAAGGCCACACAACTAGAGAGCAGCACAGCCAGGACCGCAGCCAGATCTTCAGCCTCCTAAGTTAAAGTCTTCTCTGCCAGCACCTTGGGCAAACCACTAAAGGACTGTGGGCCTTAGATTTCTCATCTGTAAAAATTGTCAAACTCAACCCTTTTAATTCTAAGATTCTCTGATCTCATGAAGAGTTCTTCGGAGCTTTGGGCAGACTAGGGAATCATTTGGTGTGGGTACCATAGACTTCACTTACAGAGAAGATAAAGTTGAATATTAACTTTGGAATGTGAACATAGTGTTGTTATCTCGCCCTGATGACGTGGGTTAAAATCTTTAATGGGACTGAGTTCATGCGAGGAAACCCCCGGGTGTCCCAGTGTGGTGCTGATTTTAGACTCTTGTTTGGCCGATTATTTGTGCTGCTTTGGGGCAGAGGTATTTGAGTGTACAGTAGCAGTTGGCCTCATGAGCTAGCAGTGTCAGATTTCTAGGATGTTAGGGAAGTGTCAAGAGAACTGCAAATGTCTCCTGGCATTGACAAATTAGACCGTTTTGTTTTTAGTGGATCAGCTAAGGTTAAACTTAAACAAATATGAGCACTGGAGGCTTTGGAAAGAGCGAGATGTGCACATTAAAAAAAAAAAAAAAGAAAAAGAAAGAAAGAAAATCTGTGCTGCCTGAGGAAGGAAGGATGAGGCGTGGAACTCTGAATGGCCCCCTCTGAGGAAGGAAGCAGTTATTCTCTGCTGCTTTGTTTTGCACTTTCAGTTAAGGAATTCCAGAAGTTGCAGGTTATGGATCATGACCTCCATTTTTTTTTCCCTTGGTTGCTACTTCCCAGAGGAAGGGAGGGCGGGTGGCTCTAAATAACACTTTGGCCTTTATGGAAATGTATCAGATGTTCCAGGAGCGAGTCGCACTTGCTCGTGCTCGCTCTCTCGCACGCTCACGCCCTCTCTCTCACTTCTGCTCCACGTCCACTCACCCTGTCCTCACTGTGTCCTTTCTGTAGGATATAGTTAACACTCTTCTCGCCTTATATAGCAAGGTCTGGTTGTTAATGTTAACAGAAGTCTTACAACAGGGAAGGCTGCCAGATAGCATTAATCAGGCCAGTATTTGGAATTTCATAAATACTCTGACTTTGGGTACAAATTGAACATTCAGAACAATATGAAAACTGTTTTCTTCCTTCCTCTTTCTCCTCTCTTTTCTCTCCCCTCTCCAGCCTATCCAGCTTCTCTCTCTTTTTCTCTGATTTTAATTCCTATGATTTGCTGTACACTCACTGCATTGGAACTTTGTTGATTTTTGCCACGTTTAATTTTTTATTTCTCTGTCTCTCTGTCCACTCCAAGACCACAGGCGGAGCAGCAGCAGCTGGAGCCAGGACTCTGCGGAGCGGCAGGACGGGCAGGTCCCAGAGCAGTTCTCAGGTCTCCTCCACGGCTCCTCCCCAGTGTGCGAGGTGGAGCAGGACCCTTTCCAACTGCTTTCTGCCACTGGCCAGAGCCATCCAGACGGTTCTCCCCAGCAGGGTGCCTGCCACGAGGCCAGCATGCAGCTGGAGGAGACGGGTGTGCATACTCCTGGAGCCCCCCAGCCCAGTGTCCTAGACCAGAGCAAGAGAGTGGGCTACCCAGCAGGCCTGCCCACCACCAACAGCCGATCACACCCTGAAACTTTGACTCATACAGCATCTCCGCACCCTGGTGGTGCTGAAGAAGGAGACCGGAGCGGGGCCAGAAGCCGAGCCCCTCCCACCAGCAGACCCAAAGCCGAACTCAAACTCAGCCGCAGCTTGTCCAAGTCTGACTCTGATCTCCTGACCTGCTCACCCACTGAGGACGCTACCATGGGGAGTCGGAGCGAGTCCTTGTCCAACTGCAGCATTGGGAAGAAGAGGCTGGAGAAGTCGCCCTCCTTTGCCTCGGAGTGGGATGAGGTAAGGCCGGTGTGACGTCACAGGGAACTAGGCTGGCCAGGCTGACCACATCTACCATAGCTCCCCTGTGTGTGGACTCCTGGGACCAGTATCTGAGCCACGGTTGCCCTGGTTCCTTTCCACTGTGACTAGCGTGTTTTTGACAAACTGCAAGGGAAGGCAAGCCCCAGGTAGGCTGGGTCATAGAAGTCAGGTTCATTAATGGTTAAACTTGAGGGTGGAGGCCCCAGCAGAGTAGAGCTGAGGGAGGGGCAGTTCCTAGCAATGACAGGCTGTTTGGATCCCGGTAGCCCCATTGAGGGAATCATGCTCACCCTGAAGATGCTTAGGAAGAGCTGGAGTTACTCCCTGTGAGTCCTTTGGGAGGAAGAGAGAAGATCCAGGGTTAGCTGGGAGTTGGGGGGTGGGGAGGGCTTGACAGGGGTAGGGCCTGGGGAGAAGCTACAGAAATGGGATCAGAAGGGAGCTTTTCTTTTCCCTGCTTCTCCAAGGTTATTCTTACTGTGTTCCCCCGAAAGGCCAAATGCTTCTTCCAGCAGAAGTGTCCTGCCCATCCCACATTCCTGGGTTGATCAGGCAGAGGGCTAGGTGGTTCAGGGAACAAAGATTAGCAAGTGGAAAACATTTGGATTCAGAGGCCCAGGTTCCTTTCATAAGCGTTGTTACAGAACAGTTACAATAGTTATAAAATATTTGTACCCAGATATTTTTCAGTGACCTATGGCATGTCTTACTGGACAGAAGAATGTGTCTATCAAAGATTGGTAAACATCCCAGGAATGTTAAAGTGCCACCCTTGCAAACTTCTTGCTGGGAGGAAGCTGCCTTTGAAGTGGCATGGCTCTGTCTCCCAGAACAATTTTAAGAGATGCATTTAGCCCTCCAAGAAGAGGGGAACAGTACAGCTGACATGTCCATTTGAACAATCTGTAGGTTTAATGCCCTACCCAGCTCTATTTGGGCTGCTGCTGCAAAGCTATGTAAACCAAAGCCAGTCCCATTTCCAGTGTGGGAACAGGGTAGGGCAGTTCTTCCAGCACTATCTCCAGATAAGATGAGGCTCAGGACTCTGATTAGTCAAAGCCAGAGGAATCCAGTGCAAAAGAAAATTTTCATTGCTTGGTAAATAAAGATTTGGTGAGCCTGTACTAGATGCAGCCTCTAGTAGAAAATCACTGACCGAGATATCTGTGGGGGAGGGGAATGCCTAGGAGATTACACACGAGGTGTGTGTGTTTGTAGGGATGTGTGCTCTGCCTTTGTTTTTCAAAGCAGAGTTGTCAACCATAGGATAAGGCAGTTCAAGCCTTAGGACGAAGATAAGTGCAGTGTGCTCTGAAATGACAGGGGAGGCCGAGAGAGAGAAGCATCAGTGGCCGGGGGTGCAGACAGGAGGTGTGAGAAGGCAGGAAGGGACTTCAGGAAGGATCCCAGAGCAGTGAAACTTGACATGGAATTAAAGGACCAAGTCTTGTGGTTAAAACCAGATTAAAACTAGCAGGATAAAGAAAGGTGGGTGAGAGAACAGCACGAGCAAAGGCATGGAGTTGGGAAAGCTTACGTCATTTGGTTTCTATAGAGTGTTGAGCGTGCATGGGGAGAGTAAGAAATAAAAGTAGAAAGTGAGATTTGGACCAGATAGTGAGAGGGCCTTGAACATAGGCCAAGAAATGAGTACAGTCAGCCCTACTTATCCATGGGTTTCTGCATTCATGGATTCAACCAACTGCAGTTTGAAAATATTTGGAAACAAAAAACAATAAAAAATAACAATACAACAGTTAAAAAAAAATAAAAAATACAGCATAACAACTATTTACATAGTATTAGGTATTTAAGTAACTAGAGATGATTTAAGTATATGGAGGATGTGCAGAGGTTATATGCTAATACTATTCCATTTTATATCAGGGACTTGAACATCCACAGATTTTGGTATTCACAGGGGTCCTAGAACCAGCCCCCCCACAGATACTGAGGGATGTCTACTTGATTTGATATCAAGGCAGTATCTCAGAATCCTTCAAATGGGCTGGAAGACAGCTTCACCGTGCTAATGAATTACCTCTTCTTTATAGCTCCCTCTCCTGAGCACAGCCCCACCCTGAGAGGTCAGTAGTGCTGGGTAATTCTTCACAGGATATTTATGTCCTATTAACATGCAGCATTGCCAGGCAGTCTTATGGGCTCCACCATTTCCTCCTGGAGAAGAAACCTGAAATCACCCAGGCAAGGCCATGCTTAATGGGCGCTGGCTGTGTGGGCTCATAAGCCAGTTCTCTTTTTGCATCTTAATGAGAGAAGGTACATGTGCTGGTATTACTTTTGCAGGTAGAGGTTGCAGGTGCATACCATGAACCCAGGGACTGTTTCGAGGTATTGCTGTCAGGGGCCAGTTCTATAGTGTGGCTGACATGCCGGGTGCACTGCTACATTTTAAATTTGAAAAAATTCAAGGCAATTGAGGTCTCGTTGGAAAGAATTCAGAATATCAAGCTTTGCTTACATAGTAAACATTAACAGCACCCTTTATGTGTAACCCTTCAACATTGTTTTTGAGTCATGTTATACTTGGGTTTTGTGGATATCTCTATGTAAAGAGAAACTTCAGAAGTGTTTTCCCCAGTGATTGGCCTGAAACCCAGGGCTTTGGCAAGATTTCTTCAAATGGGGTGGTAGTTAATGACTGCTCCCCACCCTACCCCTGACCAGTGCCTGAAGGCTGCTTTGCCCTATCCTGTTCTTGCTGATTTTTTCCCCTCTTTATTGTCATTAGACCCCCAGGAGGTAGGAAAAGCTGCTCCAGAGGAGCTAGGGCCCAGTGTAGCTCCTCACTGTAAGGCCTGGAGATGGGGTGGGGTGGGGGGCGGAGAGCTGGGCAGCCTGATCAAGTCGCTGTGTGTTTCTCGTGAGTCTGCCAGGCTGCTCCTAGAAGGCAGTGCAGGGCAGTAGATGACTCTAGGTCGGGAGTGAGCAGATCCGGCTTTGAGCCCCAGCTGCACCATCCATTCCACTTTGGTGCATGGATAATGAAAGGGCTGGCTTTGCAAAAATAACAGGGCAATACCTAATCCTACAATTTCCCTAGTAATGGTTAAAGATCAATCCTATGAGTTGTCTAACTAACAAGTACCGTACAGGAGTTCTGTTTTGCACAACTTCTGAAAAGAGTCCCGGTTATTCTTATTTGTGAAACAGAGGTGGTCAGATCTGTTTCAGAGTGTTTTACCAATTACAGATGTGTTTCCGTGCCTAGCACAGTTCCTGGCTTGCATAAGGTATTGACTGAGTGTTATTGTGTTATTGTGCCTGGATCTTGGAGAAAGAATGGGAACTGAGGTCTGGAGTGTCTTCAGACCTTAAGAAAGGCAGAGTTCTTTGCAGGTGGTCCTTTGGTGTTTGGTGGTGGCAGAGTGACTGGGAAGCAGTGGAGTTCAAGCCCTTCCACTGGTGCTCCTCCTGCAGGGCTCTGCCCTACCACAGAAACAGAAGTGCCTACCCAGCCTGGGAAAGCAGGGCAAGTACCCCCCATTGTTCTTCTTTGAGAAATTAATGAATTTTTCTGCTTATCTCTCTGAGAGGAGAAGAGAAGTTAGAGAGAAATCTGCAGCCATCTCTTCAATTTATTTTTCAAATATATTCTTCTACATAATGACCAGCAGTGACTATTTGGTTGGTTGGTTATTTGGGGTGATGTTCTCTAGTTGGGGAATGTGCATTGCTAATCGATTTGGGAGTCTTTTTCTCCAAATACAGACTGCTCCTTATAGTGGGTTAATGCAACCCTTGTTGAATTACCCTGAACGAGATGACTTCTGAAAGTTGGCCTGGTTAGGGTATTATCCATTAGTGACACAAGCATTATCCTTATTTTCTATTATATTTTTGATAACAAAGAAGTGATAGAGTTGCCTTTAAAAGAGCTCACCCTAAGAGGAGATCTGAATCCAAGCTTCAGTAGATATTTTCTGTGTTTTCCAAGCAAGTCAAAGCACTCTTTGTTGTCTTAATGATGCCTAGGGCATAATAGAAGTTAAACTGAGAAGCTGTACATAAATAAAACTTTAGAAATATATTGTAAGAAGTAGGAAGATCACCTGGATCCCTCTATGCATAGTTAACCTCTGTTAACACTTGATATATATACAAATTTGGGGTCTTAGTATATTTATTGATTTATAATTTGCTTTTCTTATATAATTATGTTATAGATATCTTACCATGACAATGTCTATAAAAGATATGGATTTAGATCTTCATTCTAAAAGGCTCAGTATTCTGTTGTGTGGCTACATCATAAGGTTGATTGGTTTGTTGTTTAAGCTGTTCTCCAATCAGGAGATACTGTACAGGGTATTTTCCACCTGCCCTTCAGGTCCAGTTCCTAACCTTCTCTACCTGCCTGTGTGTCCTGCATTAATAGGTCCAGGGAATGGTGGATTGTCTGTGTCCCTCTATTTTTTTTTTTTTTTTGAGGCAGAATCTCACTTTGTTGCCCAGGCTAGAGTGCCATGGCGTCAGCCTAGCTCACAGCAACCTCAAACTCCTAGGCTCAAGCAATCCTTCTGCCTCAGCCTCCCAAGCAGCTGGGACTACAGGCATGCGCCACCATGCCTGACTAATTTTTTCTATATATTTTTAGCTGTCCAAATAACTTCTTTCTATTTTTTGTGGAGACGAGGTCTTGTTCTTGCTCAGGCTGGTCTTGAACTCCTGAGGTCAAATGATCCACCCGCCTCGGCCTCCCAAAGTGCTAGAATTACAGGTGTGAGCCACCGCGCCCAGCCTGTGTCCCTCTATTGATGGCCACCACTGCTGTGAGGGGCCTTCTCCCTACAACTCTTCTCTCTGGGTTCTAACAACCAGTCCCCTCCCTTCCTTTGACCCTTCTGGCCTGAGGCTCCTTGCCGTGACTAGCTCCCATCCCTTGTTAGTGTTCCCTGCACTTTACCCAAACCTGTATAAATCATCCCCTTATTAAGCTCCTCGTTTAAATGTGCCATCTTTTTCCTGTAGGGACCCTGAGTAATATAGCCATCTTTAGCACTGTCTTTATCAACTTTAATCAAGTATAGATGGCTGAGCGCTGGAGTAGTAAACATGGCCCCAGTATGTAAATCGTAAATGATCTTCCTTTGCAAATGAACCAGAAGGCTTGGATATTTAGGTTGCTGAAAAGTACGAGAAATTCATTCTTTAACTTGAAGCAGACAGCAGAGTAGGAGCCATAGCAGCAGGAGTCATGGCAGGACAAGCATTTAGAAAGTTTCTTCCTCTCTTTGAACTTTGAAGGAAGTGTAGCTGAAACTATAACCAAAGGGAGGCATCATGCTTCCAGAAAAATCGCAAGGAAAAGTATTGCAAGCAACAGTAGTAGCTGTTGGGCTACAGAGGAAAGGTGGAGAGACTCAACGAGTTAGTGTGAAAGTGGAAAATAGGGTTCTTCTCCCAGAATATGGAGACACCAAAGTAGGCACAATCATAGCTCATTGCAGCCTTGAACTCCTGGGCTCAAGCCTCCTGAGAAGCTGGGACTATAGGCACATGCCACCACACCTAATTTATTTTTTGTAGAGATGGGGGCTTGCTATGTTGCCCAGGCTGGTCTTGAACTCCTGGCCTCAGGTGATTCTGCCACCTTAGCCTGCCAAAGTGCTGGGATTACAGGCACAAGCCACTGTGTCGGGCTAGTATTATTTCTTATTTCGAGATGGTGACATTCTTGAAAGTATACAGACTGAAATAAACCACTACTGAAGTGGCTTCATGTATAACTACCCATTCCTCTGAATTTCTGAAATCTTTGATCATGTAAATAATTTCCATGTCTCCCTTTTATAATAAACTGATACATAAACAGATGATGTCCAGTGTCTCTAAAATTTAGTTTTGCTGTAGTGATATAAACATTCCAAATAAAAATATCTAAATTAAAAAAAAAACAAATTTGAACCTTTCCCACTTCCAACCATAGGAAAGAAACCTGTTCTTCCTTGCACCAAGCTGGCAGTGTCGTCAGCATTTCAGCATTGTGCTCCTATGTCAGAATCTCTTTCCATGTTTTCGCATTCTGTCTCCTGCACAGTGTGATGCACCCACAGTACACACACACAGCAGCAGCAATTAACGTCTGCAATAAATACCTCGTAAGAATGAAAATAGCTTTCCGGTCAAATTGTGGTCTGAATGCACAGAAAGTCTGCGGGGTCAGATAGGTCTCTGTCATACCTGCCTCTGAATGGGATTGAAGTTTATGAAATAGAAAACCACAGAAGGCCTCTTGTCTACTTAGCATAAACATTTGAGTCATTTAAAAACTTGGCTAAAGGCTTAAATGATAAATGTGTGTTTTGTAATCAGCTTTCATAAATATTAAACAAGTGGGAAGTGAGTGAAGAGCAGGGACATGCTTTGTGTGCATTTTGTACAAGCTGAAAATAATTTCTGGTCAGGGATTCTGGAAACGTCCCGGTTTTGTCTGAAATAGTAGCTGAGGGGACCCTTGGCTCCTGAATCCTTTCTTGAGAAGTGAAGTGGCAGCAACTGGGAGGGCTCCCTTCCAGGCCAAGCCCCAGATGCCTGCCCTCTCCAGGCTGTCCCATTAGAGGCATGATGTCATCCAGAGAAGAGCTGATTGGTTCAGCTCCACAGAACCTTGGGCTGCTTTTAACCCTTGGAGGTTAGGTGTGCAAGAAGAAGGATGACAAAGATGTAAAATGAAGGGACTTGAGTTTCCACTGATAATCTCTAAATTTCCCACCCATATTCTGCAGTGTGTATTGTTCTTCATTATGTAAACAAGCATGCTGTATAGCCCCTCTTGCTCACTCTGAACAAGAATGTGGCACTCCTACCTCTAGGGGACAGATTGGAGTCTGGAGTGTCACTTCTTGGTCACAGGAGTCACAACTTTTATCCTAGATGAAACACCCTTTAAATTTCTATTGGTTTTAGGCAGTCTGGTGAGATTGAGGTATTTTGTTCATATTATAAAATAATCTCACTTGTTTTATAGGCAGTCCTGAACAAATAATTTTGGCCTTTCTGTCAGATAAAGCGTTTTTTTGTTAGCCTAGATTACATGTGTATGCATTTCCACGGCCTCGATGCTAACAGAAGAAACACCACAGTGCTGTGAGTGAGCTAGCGTTAGTCTTGGCGCTGCAGTTAACGTGATGAGAAAACTGGTATGTTCAATGATCCCCCTCCAGCTGTCCTTTGCCGGTCCCTTGGTGCCATCATGCCCCTAACTGGACAGCACACTGGAAAGTGTAGGCATTGAGGGGCAGGCGCGGGGGCCTGGCCTCAAAGGTGCCCTCCCTGCTGCTGCCACTTACCTTCCTGCCAAGGGGCCTGGGAGCCTGTTATCTTCCCCCGGTTTTGTGCATTTGTCTCTTCTCCCGATTTCCTCCTTGCTGCAGTCCCTGTCTGTTTCCTCACCCCACTTCCTCCTTCTCTCTTCCCCTTTGCTCTTTAGCTCCACTTTTCTCCTATGCTCTTCTCTGTAATTTCTTCCTTGTTAGTTTCCTCATTCATTCTTCCTTTTCATTCTTATTTTTACTGGTGGGATCAAGGATAGGCTTTTCTTGTAGCCTTGCCCTCTCAGCCCTCTCCATCAAAGGGATTTTGCTTTTCTCTTTTTACCATTCTTGCCAGCGTAGTGTTTACCCACGTTTACATTCTGCACCCACAGTTTTACCACTCGGGTGTCGGCAGGCCCTCACACACACACACACACCCGCACCCGTCCTTCAGTGACCTGTCTGGTTCCATTTAACTGCGGCAGAGGGCGCCACCAAGCACCACGGAGGGATTTGCGGCATTTGTGAAATTGCCAGCAAAAGAAGAATTTCCTTTTTCTCCCGTTTTTTGTTTTGTTACATTTTGTCTTTTTGATGCCAGCCTGGTCAAGGATCTGGTTAAAAGCTTAGGTGACAATGCATGTGGGTGAATAGATAAGAAGAATTTGATCTTTATTCCTTTGTGTGCAAACGCTGAGAATTACAGAAAGAAACATTTTCTGGGGCCAGGCGAGGTGGCTCACGCCTGTAATCCTAGCACTCTGGGAGGCCGAGGCGGGCGGATCGCTCAAGGTCAGGAGTTCGAAACCAGCCTGAGCGAGACCCCGTCTCTACTAAAAATATAAAGAAATTAATTGACCAACTAAAAATATATACAGAAAAATTAGCCAGGCATGGTGGCGCATGCCTGTAGTCCCAGCTACTCGGGAGGCTGAGGCAGTAGGATCGCTTGAGCCCAGGAGTTTGAGGTTGCTGTGAGCTGGGCTGATGCCACGGCACTCTAGCCTGGGCAACAAAGTGAGACTCTGTCTCAAAAAATATATATATATATATTTTCTGGGGTATTCCTTATATGCTTTGGTTCTGGTTTTGTATCTTCTCCTGTTTTTCTAGTAACAGCATCAGTAGGATACAGACTGAGTGGTTTTATATAATTTATGGAATATCGGTTCATCTTATATTCTAAGTAATTGCATCTGAGAAACAGTAGAGATATTTTTACATAATCAGTAATAATATAAAATTGAAGTATATTTTTACTACAGTTATTCATTCATTCAGCTAATTT
>CAUYPO010122738.1:0-13379 GCA_963574435.1 Cheirogaleus major
ATGGTAAATGTTTCAGGCTTTTCAGGCCGCATGCAATCTTTGTTACAAATACTTAATTCTGCCATTGAGGCGTGAGAGCAACCATGGGCAGTGTGTAAATGAATGGGCATCACTGTGTTCTAATAAAACTTTATGAACACCAAAATGTGTATTTCGTATCATTTTCATGTCACAAAATATGCTTCCATTGATTTTTTTCTAGCATTTAAAAATTCAACATTTAAAAATGTAAACACCATTCTTAGCTTGTGGATCATAACAAAAAGATATTGGCCCACAGGCTGTAGTTTGCTGACCCCTATTCTAAAAGACCAAAGAGGATTCTCAGTCCCAAATATTGCCCCCAAAGAGACCTTGGGTACTCCATTCCTTTGGGTTATCCTATACTTCTCCAGACTCTTCTTTTAAGGAGCAGGCATTCTGGGAGGAAAAGCATATTAAATTCCCCAACAACTTCATTTTAAAAGTTTATTAGATTAGTTAGAATATAAGGGCCAGGAGGGCTCAACATTTTGTTTTGTTCACTGTTCATTAAGTCCTAGGACAATAAACAGAGTTGTATAAATATTCTATAAATATTGGTTGAATGGATGAATGACTTTCCCTTC
The DNA here is from genome assembly GCA_963574435.1 of Cheirogaleus major. NCBI lineage: Eukaryota > Metazoa > Chordata > Mammalia > Primates > Cheirogaleidae > Cheirogaleus > Cheirogaleus major. The sequence goes on from CAUYPO010122738.1 coordinate 609, forward strand.
TAACTAAAAGATTGGAGCCACCAGCAAGGGTGGCTGGGGAAGAACAGTGAGGGCCAGGGACAGTGGGTGAGCGGGCAGGGCTGAAGATAATGCAACCACTTAATGATGTTCCTGTAGGCCTTGGGCCTGGGAGGCGCTGAAGTCTGCTGATGCTCCAGGAAGCCAGGGCTTGGAAGAGGCAGGGCACAGGCATGCCAGTGCCCACGGAGCCTGGGAAGGGAGTCAGGAAAGACCCAGCAGCTGCACATGGCGCCCGGAGCAGCGGCACCAAGTCCAGCCCAGTGGGCTCACCCGATCCATTTCAGTGGAGTGGCTCAGTTCCTGCCAAAGAAAACTTTAGGACTGGACAAGATTTGGCAAGTCCCTGAGACATAAGTTTGTGCAGTGTAAAGTTAGAAAGGTCTTTCAGGAGATTGGGCAAATCTGGACAGTGGAAAGTATGTGTGGGGTGTCAAAATGAACTCCCTCTGCGGGAGAGTGTCAAGGCAAGGGAAGGCTAAAAGAGTACAGAAAATGAAAGCATCCCTCCTACCCCTCTAAACTGGCCATACATCTTTCTGGGTCAAATGCATCATCAACTGCCGTAGAACTGAATGAATGCAATGGATGGGTACGTGTTATTAAAATAACCAGGGTTCTTCACTGCAACCACAGTGAAACTATCAACCAAGATGCTCACCGGATGGAAAAGTTCTTGGAGATAAACTGTCCCAGCAGATAAGCGGCAGCCTTGATTTCTCATCCTGAGTTTTCCTTGTGTGGAGCAAGACGAACAACCAGCCATGCCTCTGGCTGCCCACTAATCTGATCCCTACCTCTTGCTTATGGACATTTAATCTGACTTGGTGATTCCCAAACATGTACACAGATGGACCACATCTACCACTTTTTTTCTGGTTAGATAAATCAGGCTGGGGCCCTGTGAGACCTTCCAGTTGCTGGTATAGAGGTGAGGTCCCCACACATCTGGCCCAGGATCCCCAGCTGGGGAGGAAGCACTAGGACAAACTGACCTCTCCATCTGAGCTGGACCTGCAACCATGTAGGTCAACATTTGGGGCCAACATAAGAATCACAAAACTTTCTCCCTATGATGAGTTGTGCTGCATGTTTCCTCCTTAATATATCCTCAGCAGCATGGCAGAGTAGCTAAGAGTCCGCTAGACCTGGGATCATATCCTGGACCATGAACTTGCTAGCTTTTTGACTTGGGGAGGTTACATTATCTCACAATGGCTTGATCTCATCAGCTACAAAGAGGGAGTGATATTCACCTCATTGACTTTTTGTGAGGGTTGATTGAAATAACATGTGTGATGCAATAGTACAGTGCCTGTCGTGTAGGAAATGTGTGATAAATAGTATGTGCTGTTGTTGTTTTTAAACTGCAGTTTAATAAAATCATTTCCATTTGCTCTTAATTAGTAAGCCTTCAACTCCCCATTGCCCAGCCTCCAGGAAGAAAAGGGGGCCCTCCTATGTCTTCTGATTTTACTTTGCCTTCTCCCCAAACTCGTCTGCCAAAGCTCCCCCTTGGAGAGGAGAGCAAGCAGGTATCCAGTGGCCCTCTGCTCTCATGACATTTCTTTGAAGTCTCAGCTTTCATTTAAACACTCTTGCCAATTTTGCATTTTACTCCATATAATGTTTTAATGTAGTAAATCTTACCAATTTGTTCCCCTAGAATTTTTTAGTAACTTCAAGGCTCTGAGCAGACAAATGTTCCTCCTAAACACACATCTCTGTTGGAGAATCTCAGACTAACATCACCTCTGCCTACAGCAGGTCAGTAGGTTAGAAAAGGGAGACTTCAAGTTAGACTGTCAGGGGTGACTTCATGGAGACAGCGAGGCCTGCGCTGGCCTAGTAGGATTTGGACACATGGAAAGAAGGAAGAAATGTCATGAGCAAAGGTCTGCAGGTGGAAAATACAAATGAAACTCTCCAAGAACCATAAAAAGCTTTGTTCTAGAAACCAGGAACTAAGATTCTTTCTCACCTGAAAGTCACTCATCTTTGTATCCCATTCCAGTAAAACCCAATCCCACAGGAGCCTGATTTGCGGTTCCAAGGCTGCCAGTCACCTTCAGTAGCCACACAGTCCCTTCTCCCTCTCCTCACTCACCCCCGACACATTTTCCACTTGGACAGGAGCCCCCGTGCAAGCATGGCTGGCGCCAGGCAGTGCTCATGTGCCTCCCTGGGGACTTACAGTCATTAAGAAATTTCTCATAACAAGCACTTTGGCCCCAAAGCACCCAGCCTCCCCTGCCCGTCTCAGCAGCCAACCTTCAGGCTCCGCCCTCCCCCGCTCCAGGCCAGCACCTTCTCACTGTGGGAACTGTCCAAGCTTCCCTCCGTCTTCCCTTCCTTCCTCCAGGAAGCTTCCTCCCTGGAAGTCTTGACGAGGGCTTGGAGCCAAGGGGAGGATGAATTATGACGCTTCATCACTTCTGCTACGGAAAGCGTGAGCTGCCTCAACGTGCTGAACTACTTTGCTTCTGATCACAGACTGCTTCCGTTCTCCTTGTCCGATTTTAGCCGTCTTCCTCCAGGCTCAAGCAGAGACATCCAAGAAGCAAAGTGAGGGACAGTCAGCTGGGGGACCTAACGATGCCTTCCTCTCCTGTCACATTCCCACCACTGAAGAAGGCTGCTTTGGGACTCACTGGGACAGGATGGGGCCCCCTGGAGCTCACCGGGTCCTTAGAGTTGCTGTCTGATGTTTGCTCTGCATCTGGAAATGACATCCCATGCCTCTGAGGCTTGGCTGCAAGGACTACCAGTGGAAGGCAAGTGGACATGTTTTTCTGTGTATTCCAAAGCAGGTAGCTGTGTCCTTGCAGATGGGATCTCTCTTTCTGCTTCCTTCCTGCAGTGACGAGCATATTGCAGATCTCAATAATACTTGATGAAAGATGTATTGGTTTCCAGCCAGCATGTTTAGATGTCTAGCCCTCTTCTCCACAGATACCAACATGGAGCATCAGAATAGGTGCATCAATTCTTTAACTTGGAAAGACAGAGGTTGCGACAGGGCAGCACATGATGGCATTACAGACTAGGCAAAATGAAACAGGGAGAACAGGCTTAGGCTTCAATCTAGATATTAAAGCCCAACTCCTCATATATAAAATGGAGATAACACTGCTTAAATGATATATATTCTGTGAAACAATTTAGCAAAGATGAACACTTAGTAAAAAGGGTTTAGTATATCAGAGATTCCCAATCATAATTATTTATTTTTTTCTCCCTTTAGTTGGTCATCAAATTCAAGTTGGTAAAAGTAAAGTGGCTCCTTTGGAAGTCTGGGAGAGAAGGATGTGCCCACTTAAGACAGTGGGATGTCAAATTATAAATTCATTCCTCCTAGATGTGGCCCCAAGGAAAATATACAGAGCTCACAGATGTGTTTGGATTCATCGTGACAGCTGCTTCTCTGGCTGTTCAGTCCATGCTCTGCCTTCCTAGATTGCGGTGGAGGCTCCTGATTGTCCCCTTCCCAAGTCATGCCTGAGTGTCTCAGCAGTTATGGGATTCTAGGCTGGACAGACACAGGGGCTGCTGACATCGTGGAGGCCTTTCTTGGGCTCTGGCCTCTGTTGTCCCCCACTCTGGCTGGCTAACGGCATAGCGCCAGGGCCTGAAGTTAATAGAAGACAAAGAATGGCTTCAAAAGTCGCTTAGGGCTCTGGGGAGGATCTTAGAGGTGCTTGAAGGGGGCTCAGGAAGAACAGACCCCATGGGATCACTGCCCCCTGTCAGTAAGGCGGGTCACAGAGGATGGCCCCACATGCAGTCCTCTCCCCACTCTTGCAGCGGCTATGGTGCTGCCTGTGACAAAAGAATAAGCCCTTGGGGCCATCGCAACCCATACCAGGGTTCTCGTGTGCAGACCTGATCACAGCTCGGACAGTGTTTAATTTCCCAAACTAAACTGGGTAAGATCTGTTTAATATCTGTTTAACTTCCACAACGCCATGGAACATCAAGAACAAGTCAAAAGACCAATGAGGTTTCAACTAAATCAGATTTGTTTGTTTTTGTTTTGTTTTACCACTGTAATGGGAGGGCAAGGACTACGGAATTTTGTAGACTCCAACTCCTTCTTAGTGAGGTTGCCTTTATTTAAATAGCACCTTCTTTCCAAGAAGTTAGTAAATCAACAGAATGCGTCCCGGAGGTCGGCAGATAGGAGCGATGATGTGAAAAGCTGAAGTCATCTGCCTGGATCACGCAGCACGGGAAAGCCGATGGGGAGGAGAGGCCACAACAGGAGTTTGTTTTCTAACTCCTAGTTAGGAATTCTTGCTGGCAGAATTAGATATTTTTTATTTAAAACTATTTCAAATTTGGTCTCCAAATGTCAGCTCAGGACAAGGAGTGGAAGGTCACCCGTATCAACACAAAGGCTTCCTGCTGCAAAATTCTGCTTGGTTGGCCCCTAAGGTCCTTCACCTCTGGCTTCCCATTCAGGCCGAGGTGCCAGTCGTAGCCAGAGTCATTCCAACAGCACGTTCTGTTTCCAGGCAGCCGAGAAAGGCTGGAGCCCACGTCCCAACCTCGTAGCCCGGGCTGGGGCGGAGTGCTTCTCCCTTCCCTACTACCCAGCCCTGCCGGACCTTCCAGCCCTTTTCCTTCCTGCCTCCAATTTCTAAGCCACCCACTCTTCTCATCACCCTCATCCCACCTCCCGCTCAGCACACGCCCTCATCATTTCCACCCCCAAGCGGCTGCCAACATCCCACCTCCCCTTGCCTTTCCCTCCACAGCTCTCTGCCCCTCACCCCTTCTCCCACCACCTTCCAAGGCCCGCCCTTCCCCCGTCCTGCCTCTTCCACGGTCATGCTCCATCGGCATCCCTTCTCTTGCCTTTTCAATGTCTCCCCTCACTGATTCCCCCATGAATGTTGTTCAAGGGCCCATCACCCAAGAAAACTGTCTTCACACTCATCACTTAAAACTTCTTGAAAGCCATTCCCAACATCTCCTCTTTCTACTTCAGTCTACTTCTCACACCCTACTCAGCCTCCCCTTCGCTGAGACCCTTTCGCCAGAGATAACCATTGTCCTCCTCATTGCCCAACCTGACCGCCTCCCCCTCCCCCTTCAGGTCTCCTGGAATCCTGGGAAGTGCGCTCCAGCCCTTCTCAGCCCTCTCCTCCCTGTTCCTCAAGCCCACCCCCTGCTCACCTGCTGTTCCACTCCTGCTGCAGTGTTGAGCCGACTCCTCTCCACGTGTGTTGGTTCATCCATCCCTCTACTGTTCCCTGGACATTCCCTCCTGGCAGTCACTGCCCAGAACTCCATCTCAATGTATCCAATTGGAACTAGTGTTTTCTGTTCTCCTTCCCTCAAACCCACTTCTCTCTTGGAGTTCCCTGTCTCTGCCATGGCCACTGTCATCTTCCTGGGCACTCTGACAATAGCAGACCACCCAATGTCACTTCCCCTCCTACCCCCATCTCTGACTGGGTGTCCCTGACATGTGCAGGTCCCCAGCGTCCATCTTCTCTCTCCAGGAGCAGGGCCTCTGCCTTGCCAGTCCTCCTCCACTCTGACGTGGGCTACTGAAATCGCCTCTAGTCCACCTGCCTCCAATTCTTCTCTTCTCAGCCTGCCTTGTTTTATAGTTCACAGGGTCTATTATGAATACCCTGGTGGGCTCATATCACGACGCACTCCATCCTCAAGGCTCCTGCACTTTTAGGGGATATCTGTGGTTGCAGAGTAAAGCACGGCCTCTATGGCCAGCTGATGAAGGCTCACAGTGTGGCCCCATCTTAACTTTTAATTCCATTCCCTACCGCACATGCGCACGCACACCCCACCCCCACAGGCACTCAACCTTATTCTCCATTCATCTGGGACCACTCATGCTTCTCCAGATATAACTTCTACTGTCATACCTCCATGTGAGGCCGGTTCCCTACCTTGGAACATCATTCTCTGCTTCTGAAATTCTACTCCACTTTAAGGCTCACCTCTTCCATGAAGCCTTCTCCTATTTCTCCCAGCACGGCTAGTGTCTTCCTCCTCTGAAGCCACGCAGCACTGTGTTTGTGTCTCCATCACAGCACTTATTTCAGAGGGCAGGCCATGTCCCGAAAGAGCCTCTCAGCAGGGCTAGCACGTAGCGAGAACTCATTATCTGCAGAATGAACGAATGAATGAATGAAGTGTCCCATTGTTTTGTGGGGTTAATCACTATCACAGCTTTCGTGGTAAACTGAGAGGTTTCACATATTTATTTAATATATCGTAGTTCCACAGGAGCCCAGCCCTGTGGGCTCAGCCGAGGCTCACGAGAGCATCCCCCAGCCTCACTTCCTCATCAACTTTCTGTTCTTCCTGCGGGGACACGGACCTTTCTGCCCCTGGGTAAGACCAAGTCTCAACTTCTTGCATTAATCTATGATGGGTCATCTTATCCTGGGACTCTCTGCTCCTTCACAGGGCCGCTGTGAAGGTGTCTGTTGGCTTTGACACCTGTTGTCCACTTCTTTACCATCCGCCCCTTCCAAGATTCCCCTCCTGCTGTTCACGTGCCAGGTAACACCGGTTCTTTCTCTTTCTCCCTCTCTTGATGGAGCTGCCTTGCCCTTCCTTTATGACTGAGTGGAGTTCTCAGTCCCAATGCCTCCTTCCCAACCACTTTTGTGTCCCTGCCTCTTCTCTAATTATGAAATGAATGGCTCTGTCGCCTATTAAAAGCAATTCAGGACTTAGGAAATGGGTAGGGGCATTCTGAGGGGCTGAGATCCTGCCTGGTGCTCCTGAAATCTCATAAGCAGCTGTCTCCTGTACCTTCCACTGCAGTAAATTCAGGGAGGCCGAGACCACACAGAAGCCCTTCCCCTAAACACTGTCCTAGGACCAGCAAGAGAGAGCAGAGCGGGGGGAGGACAGCGTGTGATCCTGGCCGCTGGGGTGAGTCAGCATTCATGCGGTCAGCCCTCTGGCTCCTCTCCCCCAGCCTGGGGAGAAAGTGCTGAGCTACACACCTCATGGGCAGCCACAGAACCAAGGCTCCCCAGTTGCCCTCCATCTCCCCACATCCCCCTCGGCCTGTGGGCCTCAGACCCCTTTCTTGACCTTTGCTGAAGGGCCATGCAGCCTCCAAAGCAGCCTCCATCCCTCTAGTGGCCAGATGCAACCCAGGCCTTCAGGCAAGGGGCAGAGGCAAAGGTCCGTGGCCACCGCCTGTACCTGTGCAGGCCTGAGCAGGAGCCGCCGGGCCCCATCCCGGGCTGCGGGCAGCGGCAGCAGAGCCAGCGAAGACCACATCCCCCCAACCCAGGTTTCCGTTCACGAACCTTCGACAGGCACAAGGCTGGAAGGCCGCCTCCTTTGCCATGGCTTGAAGTGGTTTGCACAGACCGAGTCCAGATATGTAATAGCTGTTCTCTATTTTCTATGAGAAGATTTATTCAAAAATAAATTTAGCTAAGGGGGAAAAGTTAAAAAAAAAAAAAAAAGGAAAACAGAGGGACAGATTTTCTTGTTGACCGGCTGCCAGGAATTGAAACATTGAGGCAGCCAGTCCCTTTGGAGGAGAGAGACAGCTGCAACATTTCACGGTGTAAAGTCAGCGAATTTCCACAAGCCCGCCTGCCAGGGACCACAAAATGGTTTCAAACAACGGCTCGCTTCATGATATTTGTGTGTGCGTGTGTGTGTGTGTGTGTGTGTGTGTGTGTTTAGAAAAAGGCAACGTGGGGGTGGGCAAAGGGGAGCTAAAAGGTGTCCTCGCGAGGCTGGAGGAGTGGGCAGGGGCGTAGCGAGCAGATTAATGAAAATGTTTCGCTGGCATGAGGGGTTTCATTGCCCCACTGCAAAATTGCTTGCAGATTCGAAAACAGCATGTTTCATTTCAAACTCATTCTCTTGCCATACATTAGCACTTGTCAATGTAACCATTAAGCACAGGCAGTGCAGAAATTTAATTACAAAACCATTTATTTTATTGAAAGAAAAATAAACCCAAGCTACCTCAAATGCATTAGGTAGGTTCAAAACATGTTCAGCTGATAACACCCAGGGCTAGGGAGGCTGCTGCAGGAATAAATGCGTCTTTCATGTGTGGTGGGGACTCGATATTAGAAACAGCTGCCTATGGGTCGTTCTTTATTTAAGTTCAATTATGAATTAAAAAACAACTGATTTAATGAAGGGACTTTTTATATCCGAAGTTACTGGGCTGTGGGATTCATGCTTCTCTTCCCATTTTTTGCCTCCCCTTTTAAGCATGTGGATTAAAATGCTAATTATCTGAATGGAACTTTTTTTGAATGAATCTCCACCCCCAACCACCAACCCTCCAGCCCATCTCAGGCTTGTCTTTTGTCCTCCTAATGGTGGAAGAATGCAAGGGCTGTGGTATTAAAGGAAGTCACAAAAATGTGCTAAACACATCAAAAAGTCTCCAATCTGTATCTTATTTATGCCTTCTTCCCTCTCCTCCATGCGCGTCCTCTACACAGTTGGAGAGCCGGCAGCGCAAGGCTCTCTGGTGAAATACTAGATTTGGGTCAAGCGGTGGGTTGATGTCATACTGCAGACCGCCTCTCCTTAGCACTAATGGGCTGCCAATAACTAGTCTGTTTTACTGTTCTGCTGGAAAGGAAAAAAAAAAAAAAAGAGTTATAACCTTAGTGGTTTGGACTGATTTGTCAATTTAAAGTGTATTTTTTTTTTCTGTCTGAGATATCTCCCCACAATTTCTTATAGACATCTCCTCCTGCAGTCCACTCAGAGGACGAATATGGAAAGGGAAAATCTTAATTTTTTAAACAATTCCCCTAGTGAGAATAGGAATCTGTAAAATTTTGGGAGGCATCATTTGATCATTTGCCTAGAGGGAGGGGGGAGCAGGCAGCAGATATGCAGGGAGGGGGCTCTTCTACCGAAAGGTCATTTTTAACTGTGTCAGGAAGCTTAGGGGCAGTAGCGAACCTCTGTGACACTGACACAGCGATGATTTGCCGGAGTCGTCACTTCCCAGGTGAGACGTGAGGAGGGCTTCCTGGCCTGTTTCAGAAGAGTCTCCAGACCTCTGCTGCTCCGTGCAGAACCACTGCCCGTGCTTTCTGGGTGGCACCTGAATCATCAACTAAACTATGTTGAGATCCACCAGAAACAGAGCCCGGCAGCTTGGAAATTGTCTGGACGGGCACGGCTGCCTCTGACCCAGCTGTCCTGTTCTGTCCTTGACACGTGCTCTTTATGCCAAAGACGCCGGGAGCCCGAGGCAGGGAGAACACATTCACAAAGAGAGAAACTCACCACTCTGGGTAGCAACCCTTTCCCAATAGATTTCAAATAATCACTTGCTCAGAGAGGAGAATGGAGAGCAGAAGGAAACAGAATGGCGAAGTTGGTCATATTTTAATATTCTAAGAGAATTGGCATCTAACTTGAGCCCTGCAAACCAAGGAAGCCCCAGATTAGAATGGGCCTCCATCCTGTTATCACAAGTGCACCCAGCAGAGAAAACAGCAAAACACTACAAACATTCCCTGAGAGGGTCAAGAAGGTGACACCCCACTCTGACCTAGCCATGGACAGATGCTCTTGTTCCGTGACTATGTATACGAAAGAGCAAAGTAGGGAAGAGGGACAGTGGGAAGAGAGGGCCAGACTGTTTATGCACTATTACTGAAAGAATTTCCACTTGGGGCACGTTCATGCTGTAGACTTTCTGAGCATCACATCTCACTTAATAAAAGTGCATGCCAACATCACGTGCTTCTGCTTCCATCTCCACTAGCCAGTGCATGGGATGGATGGATGAAGGCGCTCTCCCAGGCTTCCAACTCTAGTTAAGTCTGCATCTTCTAATTATGTGATGTTTCCCAGCCTGAATTTTAGATAGGAGAGTTCAAAAAATGTATCCTGGTTTCAGAAACAGCAATGATTTTTAAAATAAAGCAACTCAATGGATTATTCAAGAGTGACCTCTTTTCCCTTATTCTTGTCTTCAAGAGTAAGAAGTAAGCTTACTCTGAGAAAAAGAATAGGTTTCCTCTCCTAGGAGTTTCAGTGGCAAAGTGGATGGAGAAGGCAAGCTCTTCAAGACCATCCTGTGGCTTAGAAGCAAGAAGAGGGGAAGGTGGGATGAGTTTGTATCCACAGTGGCCTTCTAGAGAGTATGGATGCCCCAGCCCTGAATTGTGCTTGGCAGAGTGTGCCCGGGAAACAGGAGAGCTGGCTGTCTTTCAGGTAGGCTAGTGGCAACTAGGGCTTCCCCCTTTAAACAGGGCTTTTTCTCCCCTCCCCTGACCCTTCACCCCCACCCCCTTTCCCTCTGTGATATACAGAGTTGATAATGCCACCTCTAACATTGAGTTATAGCCATTTATTCAGATATATTTGTTGAGTACTACTATGTTCTGGGCACTATACTAGGCATCGGGGATTTAGTGAAGAACAAGACAGACAAGGTTCTTGCCACTGTGGTTTAAATCCCAGTCGGGGAGGAAGACATGAGTAAGGTAAACAAATAAATTCAAAGTCTACAAACTGTTAATGCTTTGAATGAAGTAAATTGGGCACTGTGACAGAAGATACTCAGGTAAAGGAGGTCTGTCCGAGGGGGTGAGAGTTATGCTAGATCTAAAGGCAGAGAAGTAGCCAGCCACATGAAGAGCTGGGGGGAAAGTGGCAACAGTGACAGAGAAAACAGGCCCACAAAGCCCCGGTGCCCATGAGAATGTGGCCTGGTTGGGATCAGCCAGCAGACCGTTGTGACTGAATGTGGTGAGGCGGGAGAGTGAGGTTGGGCATGAGGCCATGGGTGGTGGCATGGACTCAGAACATTCTAAGTGTAGCAGGAAGCCATGGAATGGGTTTAAACAATGGATATACATATTGTAATCTATGTCTTAACAAGATGATTAGCTGCAAATGTGGAAAAGGGACTGGAAATGAGCAAATGTAATAATAACAGGGAGACTCATTCAGAGGGTATTGTAGTCTAGGTGAGATGAGGTGATGGCCAGGATTAGAATGATGGCCATGAGTGTTTTGCCTCTCCTTGAGGGCAGAGCGCTTGCTTTATTCCTCACTAGCTAAAGGAGGAGACCTACTCCTTGCTACCCTTCCCTTTATGTGACACAACATCTCAGCTTGATCTTCAGGAAAGCCTGGCACAGACACTCTACTGGTCCCTCTGAGACCACTGCCCTTTTGGAGAACACTACACTCTATTTCCTCTTTCCCCCTGCTCCCAAACCATGGTAACCCTTTCCCAGAGCCCTTCTACCTAGAATGTTCTTGCTTTTTGGCAAAGCCTGACTCTCCTTGCTAGCTAAATTGCCTAATAAAATACCAACTCTCCAAAAGCTTTTCCTGACTCCCGGAGGTAGTGGCAGTTATGTGCGCCTCTGTGCTCCCTTAGCACTTTGTTCACACATGGATTTTAGCAGCTGGTCACAGTGTTCTGTAAACTCTCTGCTCCAGTGCCTATCTCCTTACCAGATCCCTAGCTCCTAGTCAATTTATGAACTCATTGCGAAATCCCAGCCTTTCTTTAAAGAGTAGTCGAGTTGAGGATAGGTTTTGAATCATGTTGTATTTGAAATCATCATATTACATGGTTACTATTAATAAATCATATCATTGTGAACTTCTATTGTACTTTAAACCCTGAGCCGTGACCTCAAGTTTAAACAGAAAACAGGCCTGGTAGAGTATAAATCCACTTTCCTAATAATGGCTGACTGAGTGAAGTGGAAGATTAATCAATAGAAATTATCCAATCTGAAGACAAGAGAAAAAAAAGATTTAAAAAAATGAACAAGCTTCAGGGACATGTGGGACAATATCCAAATGTTCAATATGCAGTTAATTAGAGTCCCAGATGGAGAAGACAAAGATAATGAGCCAGAAAGTATATTTGAGAAAATACTGGCTGAAAAATCCCCAAATTTGTTGAAAGACATTAATTACAGGTTCAAAAGCACAGTAAACCCCAAACAGGATAATTGTGAATAAATCCTCATCTAGGCACATTATAATTAAACTGCTGAAAACCAATAATAAAGAAAAAATCTTACAAATATCCAGAGAAAAATGACCCATTCCATACAGGAGGACAATGATTCTAATGACCGTGGACTATCAGTGGGGGTGAGGAAGTGGTAAATGGACTTACACTGTTTCAAAGTTTCTACGCTTTATGCAAAGAAGTGTAACGTTAGCTAAATATACTGTGAAAATATAACGTTTACTGTAATCATCAGATCAACCATTTAAAAAGCGGTATAGCTAAAAAAGTGGTATAGCTAAAAATCTAATAAATAAGTTAAAACAAAATTATAAAACATATCCAAACAATTCAAAAAATCCAAAAAGGGGGAACAGAGGAACTAAAAATAGAGTGGACAACAAAAAAGAAGTACAATTATAATACAATCATATCAATAATTACATTAAATGTTAATGAACACAATATTCCAATGAAAGAGCAAAGATTATCAGAATAGATTGTTCTTAAAAAAAAGCAAGCCTCAACTATATGCTGACTAGAAGAGATGAACTTTAAAAAAAAGGGTCAATTAATAAGGAAGACATGATAATCATAAATGTATATGTGCCTAAGAATAGAGCCTCAAGATACATAAAGCAAAAATTGATAGAATAAAAGAAGAAATAGAAAATTTTGCAATTATAGTAGGATATTTGAACACCCTCTCTCTGCACAGGACATAGAGGATCTGAACAACTCTATTAATATCCTAACCTAATTAATATTTATAGAACACTATA
>CAUYPO010122741.1:0-28146 GCA_963574435.1 Cheirogaleus major
GGTGAGCGCCGTACCGAAGCGGTTAATGGAATACAGTATAGTGCAAACGTGACTTTTATGCACACTAGAAAACAAACAAAAAAAATCATGTGACTTGTTTTATTGCAATATTTGCTTTATTGCGGTGGTCTGGAAGTGAGCCTGCAGTATCTCTGAGGTATGCCTGCATTCTAAACATCCGGGAAAGGCGTAGAGGCCAATATAATTAGTACTCACGTTCCACCTCCCCGTTTTAACAAACACCACGCATCTGGCTATAAATGTCCTTCTTACCTCCCCAGGGGTAGCCGCTAATCCCAGAGTTGGTGGGCGTCCTTCCCACCAGAAGCCTGTCCCCTGGCTGGTGGTCTGTGTAGATTGCCTTTTAAAAAGCTTTACATAAATGTTATCATTCAATGTAAATATCATTCTATAAGTTGGTTTTCTTTTAAAAGTCGGCATTGTGTTTTTGATATTTATTCATTGTTGTTACATGACCTGACATGGCCCCATACTTAACAGTAAAATCAGGAAATTGAAGCCAGACAGCCTGAAAACTTTCTTAATGGAAAAAATGCAAGAAGAAGTGGGTGGGATAGAGTTTCTGTTGAATTTTTGTATAGAACATTGTCATTTATGGGAAACTAGTTGATTTGAATTCAGCATTATTTTGAATAGCCTAATATCAGCTTAATGAGAATTAATTGCATGTTGTATGAAAAGTTAATTGTTTTAATTTACTGTGGGTGTAGTTACTGCAGTTTGGTCCAAACAGGTGAAAGTTAAGATTTGTAGTATAAAACAGGAAGCAGATGGGGGCTAATTAAAGTTCTGTTGACGATAAAAGGATGACTGATCAAGGAGCAGCTGGTTTCCCAATTTAAACACAATTTGTACTATTGTATGAGGACAGCCCTACAAGTTCTCTTGAGTGTCTTTCAAAGGTGAAGGCATGTGTTTCAGCAACAAGTGTGAAGGCTGTTGCAGTGCTATTTGTGTTCACTCTTTTTTTTTTTTTTTTTGCCTTGAAGCAGTGTCCTTTGGGAGTTTATCCAAGAGATAGGGGGAAGGGATCACAAAACTAATATTTTCTGTGGTGCTTCAGCTCCTCTGTACCTGTTGTCCTGGAAAAGCCCCAAAAGCCCTTTCTGTATTCTCCAAGAAAGTGCCCAAGCATTTTATTTTATTTTTTGTTATTTATCCCAACCCCTTCTCCTGGTGGGTTCTTAAATGGTGCCCTGGCCATAATCCAGGAAGGCCCATGCCTACCTAACGGAAGTGCTGGGTGTATGCACATGTGTGTTAGATGAGTGCCAAGAGGTGCTGTGGGGACTTTCTTGGAGACTCAGCTTGTTCTGAAGTGTCTTTGAGCTTCTGGCCATGAAATGTCAGGGACTTTGGAACTTATTTTGCTTGATTGTGCCCTGGATGACTTTCACCTTCATATGACAGCATCTTTTGTTGCTACTGCTAATAGTGGTTGCGCAAACATTAAGAACAAATGCCCTGTGTGTGTTTTGCCTAAAAAACACACCAGAACTTGGTTCACTTTGAATTTGTACATGGAGGTGACGTGAGGTCAGATGACATGTGCCTTGCCTGGAGTCTAATATTTATAAGTGCTTTATAGGATTATCTCATTTTAATCCTTACAAAATCCTTTGAAATGGCAGCTTTTATCCCCATTTTGCAGATGAAGAGGTGGAAACCTGGAGAGGTAAAATCGACTCAGTCATGGTCACGCATTTGCTAAGTGCCAGGACTGGGTCTAGGATCCAGGTTTGTCTGACAACAAGCCCATGTTCCTTGGCACTGTACTCTACCAGTTTTGTGTAAAACTATTGTCCTATTCATGCCCTCTTGCTTAAGGAAAGATCTTTTGTTTCCTAGAAAAACAAAAGTCTTAGGATATAGTTTGCAAAGTGCAACTTACTGTTTGGTTTTGCAAATAAGTATATATACACATACCTGTGTGTATACACATGCATATATATCTGTATATCTGTTTTTCACTTGGATGTAGTCTACTTGGTAGGAACTCTTATTTTTTCAATGAAGGTGTTAAATAGGAAAATGTTAAGGTTTTTTTGTTTTTTGCCACAATGTAGCTTTATTCTGATTTTAAAGGTATACATGCTCTTTAACAACAACAGCAGAAAAGACAATACACAAAGGTAAATTGAAAGTGAAATTCCCTATTACATTCATCAGCCAGAGGTGACATCATTACATTCATCAAGATTGTCTTGTAAAAAAAAATAATTGGCCACATAGAGCTTGTATATTTGGCAATAAAGAGCACCTTTATTTTAGTTACAAATAGTGTGCTTAGAGGTTTCAGGGATGCCATGATTGCAGTCCATTGTCAGATGTTATATACAAACTTTCCAGTCCTACATGCTGTTTTTGCCCATTTGGGTTCCACAATAGTTCCACTACTCATTACACTGATAGGGAAAACCTGGGTACAGGTTCCTCATCCTCTAGGCTCCATTCTGGTGACCCTAGAAGCTGTCACCCTGTCCACGTCATGGTTTTTACAGTGTGAGGCATGGCGTCACAGCCAAAGCTGGAGAGTTTTCCTGGCCTAGGAGAAATTTCAGGATTCTGTTATTTTTTTCACTCTTTTGTCCTCTCAGCAAATCGTCCTAAAACACTTTGCTTCCTGTCTTCTTTTCCCCTTCTCTTCTTGTCCCTTCATCTACCTTGTTTACTTTCCTTCCTCATACAGAAGAATTTAGGGGAGTAGAAAAGATTTGGTCCACTCTTCTCCCATCATAACTCTGCCTTGTGTATTTTTAAAGATGTTGACTATTAGCATACAAGTTTTGGGAGAGAAGAGTCTACTGTGGGTCCTGCTTCATCTGAGTGACTTGACCTGGGTTGGAGAGTCTGCGTTTCCTTCATCCTTCAAAGATAAGAGGCATGGTTCAGTTATTTCCAGCAGCAAGTCCCACAGAACACCTGGGATTTCTGAGATACTTTTAGGACAGGTGCGTTCTTTGGTAGGAAGCGTGGGCAGCTCTGGGACTTTTAGTTAGAGCTCCTCCTTCTACCCTGGGCATAATTATAAAATCTCACAAATGCTTTATGTACTTAATCCTTTTTGAAGCAGTTTTATCCATTACAACTCCTGTGTGAGGCAGTTAGGGCAGGCATTATTTTCCCACTTTCTAGACAAGAAAGCTGAAACATAATAGGATATAAAATCTGTCCAGTCATGCATGTGACCACCTTCTTGCTATTAGATCAGCATTTTCCAGTGTGTGCCACTAAACATTGGTTTCACAGTATAGTCAAGAAGTGTGGTCGAAGAAACATGATGAGGGGGGAGGTATTTGTGTGTGCATGTTATTCCACCCACAAAACTAGAAGTCTAAGTTACTGGAGGATTTTGCTTTGTTTTTTTGTTTTGCTTTGTTTTATGTATTTAATGTGAAGCTAGTGTAGTTAAAGGCTCTAAAAACCCTGCAGTTAGGAAACCTGCTTAATTCTATGTGGCCAGAGTATCCAAAGGTATTTCTCAGTGAATTCTTTTCACCCTGCAAGGAACCACTGTTTTATGGAGCACATGTTGAAGAATGCTTTACTAGGCTTCAGTGTGCCACTTTGTCCTGGAATTGCTTTAGGGGTGCTGCAGGAGACCTCAGTGGTCAGAGGAAAATCTGTTCTTTGGGGAACCTGCAGGGGAGAGTCCAGGGGATGCTGTTACATGGGCAGTGGCTGGAGATGCTTTGGGAATAAAGACTGTCCTGGAGGTGTTGCGGGATGGGAAGCTGGCTGCAGGAAAACCATGTCATTATGTCACTGTCAGCACTGTGCCTCTGGTATTTCATATTGAGTAGGATTTTTACCAGAATGCACAAAAGTTCTCAATCTACAGGATCAGCATTCCAAGACTATTTGTCAGCTTTGTTAGGTTAGGATCCATGAACTGTGGCCTGAGTGACAGCTATAGCGTTTGGCAGCTCAAGGATAGACTTAAGAAATTTGGACCCAGAACAGCATGTCACTGCATCTTGGCATGGCATTTGATGAGGCTCATAGTGACGCCATCTGCACCAACCCCCCCCCCCCCACTGCCTTTTCTTTAGTACTTACTAATCAACTTTGCTTGCAGTTGTTACGCTTGTTAGATTGGCAGTTGATGGGAGGAGGGGATGGTGGTAAAGGTGCCGGGGCAGATTCTGCACCCATCTCCTTAATCAGCTATGCTGCTTTTTAGTGTAAGTAGAACTTCTTGAAAAATGCTTTTATTTTGAAGCAAGTTTGTGCCAACCAGGTAGTGATGATAGATTATTTTGCATTGACATCTCAAGCCAAGGAAACAAGTCCAACTTCTTAGAACTGACCATGGATATCACTCTGCATCTTTTTTCTTTGTTCTGTTTTGTTCCAGGCATTGAACGTCGATCAAAAGTTCACTTACAGTATTTTAAAATCCAGAAGATAGAAACTCTGAATTAATGGAGGTGATTAGTTTGCTTGTTTGGTTTGGTAGGGAGAATAAAAGGATCCAGGTAGGAGGAATGGCTGAAAGGAGTGCTGTGAAGTAGATGGGAAAAGTTAACAACCTGAAGTGTGGCATTTCTCTAAGCAAGTATCTCTTAGTTGTCTTCCATAAAGTGATTGGACATAGTATTAGACTCTGACCTTTCCTCAACAAAATATTCAAAATATTTGCCCTCATGTTGATGTTTGTTTGCTAGTAACTTTGTGACTTTTAGACACAGTTGTAAGTTGCATGGCACCAACTTGCTTTGCAACAGGAAGGGGAAGCAGTTAGAGGCCAGGGCATCTGGCTGGTGGAAGAAGAATGGGATAGGATCTGGAGAGGATAAGGTTTACATCATAATCATGTGCTTTTATAACCTACTTCTGGTGGGGGAGTGGTCATCAACCCTTTAAAAATTAAAGAAGATTTGGATCTCTTGCTTTCGAGTGTGTGCGTGGGAGAGCAGGGGAGTTTGGTGCCTTTCACAATGGCGGGTGTGAAAGGCAGGTGGGGGATTAATTTTGGTAGAGTCAGGTGCCATCTGAATCTATCCTCACACCCCTTCGGTCCAGCCAAGGTCTTGGCCCTGGATCTCTTAGGTACCCACTAGGGTGTTGACTAACTCGCAAGTAATTTGTTGTAGCTTTATCCATGTTTATGTTGAATAATCCATGGTTACATTGTAGGGCATTATTTCCTTTAATTTTCTTTTAGCTGTTCAAAACAACCTGAAAGATGTTGTGGTCGGAGCCTAGACAATGACCTCAAGAAACAAAAATAAGCCTTCCAAATGTAGGAGCTGAATCTGTATGCCAAATGTTGTGAACGATGGATAAAATATATCAAAACACAGTTGATTTCATGAAGGGGGACTTTAAAACTTGTTTTGAAAACAAATGGTCCCTGCCCCAGCATCCTGCCCTCCTCTGGCTATTAAAAAGTCAGAGATTATACCATGAGTTTCAAAACAACAAAGTATCCTTCAAGTCCTGAGACAAAAGCCCAACAGCTGCTTCAATATAGAACCCACTACTTAGAGGGAGAGAGATGGCAGTGAAGGTGACACTTGTTTCTGGAGGCCCTCCTCTCCGTACAAGCTGCAGCAGCAGCCTGTTAGGTGGGAAAGGAACCTTGGGTGCCTTTCAGGCTGGAGAAGAACCATGCCCAAAGACAGCAGCTCCCTGAGATGCTTTTACTCTTAAAGAGAAATTTATATGCACATAAAAATACAGACACCCACACATACTTAAATTTTTGAATATTCAGAAATAGTTTTCTGCTCTCCAAGCAGGGTCCTAACTCTCCTTCTCTCCTACTTTCTGGGTGGGAAGATTGGTTTGGTGCTTTCCTCTGGGTTCCATGTTGTAACTTTATTCTGTTGTCTTCTGATCTTGCGCTTGCTCTCCTGTGTGTTGCATGCAGGATAAAATACAAGCTCCTAGCGTCTGATTCAAGGCCCCCATCTCTCTCTATCTCCCTGTATCTGTGTCTAAACTCAAATACAGACATACTGACCTCTTCTCCCTTCCTTAGACATTACTTGCCTAGTGTTTTTTATTGTGTTTTTTTTTTTTTTTTAATTTTCCTCACAAACACTGATAGCTAACATTTCTTGGGCACAATATAGATGGAACATTTAGTACTCAGCAATTCAGTAAGTATTAATAGTTAGTATTTCTTCCTTGCAGACAAGGGAACCAAGGCCAGAAGATTATGAATCACTTATCCAAGACCACTCAGTACCGTGGTAACCAGGTTTGAATCCAGGCCTGTCTGGTTCTGCGATACATTCTTCACCACCACATAGCACGCCCATCTCCTCTGATTCATGTTCTGCCCTTACATCAAGAACTTGCTTCCCCTTTTATCCAGCAAAGCAAGTCCTGCCTTTTCTTCCGCACCCCATTCCAGGTCAGGTCTGTCTTACTCTGAGCGTGCGGACCTTACGGTTTCACCTCTCAGCCTTCCACACGTGCATTGCAGGCCTGTTGGAGGCAGGAAGAACCTTACACTCCTTATTTGTTTCCAGAGTACCTACTATACAGTAGGGGCTCCATAAATACTTGTTGAATGAACATTACATTGATCAGTATGGATTTGGCTGAATTTAAAAGATCCTAATTTATGTTGTTGAAATGTGAATGGAAATAATGTCTGAAACTGTCAGTGGCTTGAAATAGTTTACGTTAGACTCACTTCAGTGAGGCTTTGCTCAGCTTCTTGATTAATTTTGGATGGATTTTTTTTGTGATACAAATGAAGGTAAAAGTTTATCTTTGGTTTGTATTCCCAATACAAACACCCGACTGAGAGTCCTGTGAGATCCTTCCTCGTTGGTGTCCCCCACTGCAAAAGCAGCATCTGGCACTGGCGTGGTCTGCAGAACGAGACATGTTCTGTTCTGTTCCTGATTCTCTGAATGGTCCTTTTGGAATCGTCAGGTGTATGTATAATTAAACAACTAAATAACACAACCTAGAAAACTCTCTTAAGGAAAATACATTTTGTTCTAAATGTTCTAAATGCTTGCTACTCACTAGGTTAATTTATAGCTACTTGGAGGACTAAAATGATTATCCAATATATTGGTGTCCGTCTTCATAAATTATCATATTTTATAGAAATGTATGATAGACTTTAAAAATAATTAAAATGTAAAACTTCTTTTGGGGGTGGTTGGTCTCACTGAAGAATGATGGTTTTAAACTTTGTTCAGTCACTAACAGTTCTAAATCATTCATTAGAATCTTGATTGGGTTGTCAGAATTTGACTAAATTGCTTTTCTCAGTAATAAAAACAAAATGAAATACTGAAAAGACTACATGTTGGTTCAGGCAGAAATGACCTTTGAGAGGAGCCGAAGTGATCTGCTAGACTGATCTTACTAAGCTCATCTCAAAGTATGCGTGACGGTAGAGCTGACAATTTCTGAAGGAAGACGTTGCGTTTTGTTCTAGAATATCATAAATTTCGGGAAGAATTTTCTAGTATGCTTGAAATAATAAGCATTCTTTACATTTATAAAATGTCTGTGTTTTTCCAAACATGTTCTTACTTAATCTTCACAGCACACCTTTGGGTTATGTGGTTCTGAGGCACCAGGGCATCATGCAACTCAGATTCACATGTGGAGTTCATAGCCTAAGTTGGACACAGACATACACACCCTGCATTCTGGTATTCTTTCTACTGAACATGTTGGCAAATACATAAGTTTAAGAAATGTGGAGAAAAGGCACCCCTGAGTGCACTTAATACATACGCTGTGGTGGAAAACTATAGCTACAGTTCAGAGCGTCCTTGGGTATAGAAGCTTGGAAGAGATAAAAACCATTTGTACTTGTGTGCAAGATTCCAGACACAATAATTGCTATTCAGTTCCCTTTTGGAGGAAATTCAAAGTAATTAACACTGAAAACAATGGGGACTAAAATTCCAAAGAGGAGTATAAGGTGTACCATCCCTAATTATTGGCTCATGAGAGAAGTTCTAATTTACCATTGGTTTCAATTATCCTAAGAAATGGTTCATTTGATCATTCACTCATTTTTCATTTGCTAGTTTCTCTCCTAAGTATTAAAGATAGAGCAAACAGAATTCTGTTTTTCAGCCCCAAACAACAAATATGTATTGTGTGGAGCCAGTGCATTTTAAAAGATCATCACCTCCCTCAAAATGATATTTGTAACTTTCAAAGGCCACTGTGAGATTTTGGAGGTTTGTAAGGATAGTCTTGTACTCTTAATTTGTGACTATAATAATGTCCATGTTTCCAAAAAAGACATGGGTTCAAACTGCAGCATTAGAATAAAGTACAAAGGAAAGTTTAATATAAGGAAAAATTCTCCAGATGGTAAGGTTTGCTTAGTCATTCAAGTGGGGACCTCCAGGTGGTGGTTCAGAGTTCCTTTTTGTCCTACCTGACATTCTTTCTTCTCTCTGGAGCCCAAAGAATTCCTAGTGGGTTGTCCCCAGGTCTTCTAATTGTGGTTCCAGGACAGACTCACTTCGGAGACTTGTAGAATCCCCTTAGCCTGGAATGATCTTGGGAAAGCAATTCTTCCTGGGCTGGCCTGCCTAGACCTGAGACCAGATTTCAGCTGCAAGTCCTGTGGGCATCTCTGACACAGATGTGCTTCCTTCTGACAGAGTGCCAGTGACTACTACATGGGGGAAGGAGGCCACTTCTCTGGCTGCTTTTCTGTTTGGTGGATGCCAGGTTTTCAAAGGAGGTGAAGATGCTGCTCACAGCATGGGTGCTTCCCTCGGTCTTACAAATAAGCAGTGCCACTCGTGGTTAGGTTTGTGCTGATGGGGAAGTGTGGCTTTAGGATGGACAAATTGTGGAGGGCCTCGAGGGGTCATGGAATCTGGGCTTTCAAGTAATGTAATGAAAGCAGCATCACTGAAACATTTATTTGGAGTTATTTTGGCGTACCCGAACACACCTGGGCTTCTGGTGGTGCCAAGGGAGCAGCAACCCGTGAGGGTGTCCATGCATCTTTGTTGAGTGGTGTTCTGAAAGAAGGTGTGGAGAGTAGGGCTATTAACAGCACACCTGCTGTGTCTGAGTAGAATTGCGGTCTCCTTAGTGATGCGGGTTCCTGATATCTGTGGGAAGCTTAGGAACAGCCCTGACTTGGACTCAGTCTCCCATGGTAGGAGAAATTTTACTTTGGGGGAGATAATTCTGGGCCCAGATAGTTTCGTATTAGGTCAGCTAGTCACTTGATAGCTATTTGATTTGGGACAAGCTCTTGAGAAGTTTGAGGATGTGGCCCTCAAACAGTATATATACCCAGCAGTCACGAGTCATTGTTGCATTAGGCTTCCTGGCCAGAATAATGAGCAAGTTAGCTTCAAGATTCTATATAAACCTTATATGAAAACCCTACATTGCAAATCATGTATAATTCAGACTGTTATACTTTATTGCAATTTGCTGCTCTTTTTATAGTCGAGGTTATCATACCTGGGTCCCAAAATAGGGGGGGGAACCCCACATAAACCTAGACTTTGTATTAATACTTTAATTCTGTTTACTAAGAGTTAGCAGTTCTTAGTAAATAGACATCCAGTGGATTAATTCTTCTCTGGTTTTTCCTTACAGTAAACATTTAGGATAAAAGCAATTCTAGACAGTACATGCTATGAGTAGAATATTGTTCTAGAGATTTTAATGTGTCAGAGTTTCAGCATTTTTGCCCCTGAATTTATATTCATAAAGTTTTTCATTGGCTTTTGTAAATAATTTGGGTATACACCTTGCATGTACATTTACCTAACACGAATAGGATTAATGGGATCATCACTGTAACTGACAAAATACTCTAAAAATTCATATTAGTCCGTTAACATTTTAGAAAACTTTAAAATTGATCCAAGTATTGATATGGTTATGCTTCATTTTGTGCCTAATTTAATTTCTTCGTCAGAGGAGAATAGATCCTAATATGTTCCTTGTTTTTGGTTTTTGTTTTGTTTTGCCTAATTCTTCTGGTAGCCAAATAGATAAAGTAAGTTAATTGCATTGTAATGCTGTGTGTTTATAGAACTATTGCAGGTTAGAAAAATTGTATGGCCTATAAAATAGACCCAGATTTTCATTAGGAAACAGAATCACTTTAGCAACAAATGAGTTTCCTCTTAATATTCTCCCATGGTGGTGGGGCCCTGTGTGTCTGAGGCAGTCATCAGGCAAGAACAGCAAAAAGAGTTCGTATTCTGGGAAGTTAATTAAATTGAAGTTTCAGAAAGGTTCCTTTAGGTCATGAGCGGGCAGGGTAGAGGAGTTGTGGCGACATATCCCTTGTGGACTTGGCAGTACCCGGTCTCTGTGCCTCACTGGGGAGGAGGTGGTGAGTGGGTTAAAGGGTCACCGGGGATGCCTGCACACTGCACTGAAAATAATTAATCCCGGGGGAAGCAAGCTCCACTTTGAAATACTTGGTAGCCCACAGATCCCTTTAAAAAAGGCATTTAAAAGAATTTTAGCTAAATGAAATTTAGTCTCTGAATATCTACCATGGGGACCTTATTAGCCAGGATTGATGACACTCAGTGGAGAGTTGGCCTGCTGCTTGTGTGGCAGTGTTAGGCCCAAGTGTATGACAGGGGGAGGTAGTTTCTGTTTTCCAGGCTTTGCTTAAATGGGTCCACATTAGCACCTTACACGGAGGCTGTATAGAAGGAAAGTGATTAAGATACATGCCTCACGATATGGAGCAGAAGGGAAGATGCTCTCATCTAAGGGTACAGTTTGTTTCAGCCTCACCTGCATTGTTTATTGCTTTGTCTTTTGGGATACTTCGTTTCTGATAGTGCGTGGAACACAGTGAGTGGTATAGGAGACTTCCATTTTCATTTTCTGAAAATTAAGGGCTTTGCCCTTCCTTTCACAAAGCTGTAGCTTCCTTTGAAACAGTGTTTTCTGGCGGGACACAGTTAAGTTTTATGGTAAGGTGGGAAAGCGCTGTGCTTCTTTTTAATTACTACCTTCAGAGAAGCAAAGGCTTGGTGTATTTTAAGTACATTTTCTGTTCTATCCCTGAAGATTTTTTTCTTAAATCCTCACATTACGGGGTTATTGGCTGAAACGTTACTCTGAAATATTTAGTCTTTTGGCTCATAAAAAGCAGGCAAACCACAGTGTCCTCCGTTTCTCCGTTGCAGACCTTCCTGCTTTTGGTCTTGCAGGCTCTTGGTGCCTCTGCCTGCCTTCTTTGTTGCTCAGGACCAGGGTCCCATTCACCTGCACCTCCCCTCTTCACCAAACATTGGTCTGCAATGTGTTCTTGAACTCCTCGCCTCCTGGGGGCTCTTCCAGCATTTGCTCTCTGCAAAGTCAATGCTTGTGAGTGCCTGGTGTTTGAGAAGAGGAGAGAGCATCATTCTGATAATCGCCATCCTAGATATAATCCGCCCTTAGTCACTGCTGCGTCCCCCCAGCTTCAGCAACCTCATGGACCCACACGTGCTCTGACGCAGGTCACCAAAAAAGCCGACGGAATACGCTAGTTAAAAGCTCGAAATTTTTAATTTAAAAAAATCTTAAGGGGTATGAAATGCAGTTTTTCTGCAAATGGAGGATTGCAGCTCAGTCGTGAGGACAGAGAAACAAGCCTGAGGAAGGCTGGCTGCCTGTTAAACAGGAGGGTTATGATGAATGACTTTTACCCAAGCTGTAGCCATTCATGATGGCTTCAACATTCCTGTTTATATTTTCTTTTACTTCCTGTAACAAAATGGCCAGTGTTCATTGCTTTAACTTTGTGTCGGGGGATATGCTAAGCACTTTGCCTGCACCTTACACCATCCAGTCTCTCTCAGTCCTCGGTGATGCTCACGCCTGGTTTGCAGAAGAAAAAGCTGAGGCTTTGTGAGAGGGACTTACTCAGACTGGCCCAGCAGTAACTCTGCCTCTGGAGCTGGCACCTTGGGTTCTGCCTCACTACACACCTCCCTAAGCCACGAAGCGTCTCAGGACACCTTTGAGTTCTTATATTTGTCTTTTGGGTACAGTTTTGCATGAGAGCATAATCTCCCATGTTCTTTTCTCAGTGGAGGCTGCTTTAATGTAGTCGTATTTTCCTAACTTTGGAACGGTTTGCCCCAGAGATAAAGTTGTGTAGAGCTAAATGTGTGTGTGTGTAGTGGTTTGAAATTCCATAGCGAAGGACCAGCTAGGGTGGGTGGGGGGAGGGGAGAACATTACATGTTCTTGGTACTTGTTTTACATTTCTTCTAGGACAGAAGCCCTCTGTGGTTCTCCTTTGTATAAGTGAACACCATAAGCTTTACCTCTGCATTTTAATCTCTCTGAACTCAGTTTTCCCTAACATAAAGCAGGGGTTTTAGGCCAGATGACCCTTGCAGTACTTTCCAGTTTGGGGAGGCTTCAAGTCTCTGTCCACAGCCCTGGGGTCGCGGAGAAGCGGTGAGACCTCAGGGCACACTGAGGGCAGGGGCGGCGGGGGTGTGTGGAGTGTTCTTTGGTATGTTCAGGTGAGAAGGAAACAGTTCTGCCAGTTCTGGGAAGTGAAATCAGCCTTATGGGAGGGCCTTAGGTACATAGATGAGCTATTCTTAGCAGACCCTGTGTTACAACACCTTTTCAAGTTGGTTTACGTGCTGTCTCTTGATAACGTGTGTATATTGACATCTCTTGTGAAAAGAACGACTGGCAAAAGGTCACGTGTTTTCCTTGTGTTTGCTAGGAAAATGGATTATTTTTAAAAATTGTTTTATTAGCAGCTCTACTGGGAACTCTATGTTGAATAGAGATTTTCCTATTTTCTATTGAGTTTGTTTTCACTTGTGGACGTGCAGGAAGAGATGGTGTGAAAGGGAGGGAGGAGGAAGAGGGAACAAAGGCCACACTGGGAGTCTGTGCAGTCGTCACACGCCTTGAGAAAGTTCACAGAAATTAGATGCAGTGCTTTGGAAAAATCTAGTTTGTCTAGCATTTTGAAAGAATTTCTAGAATTTCTGGAACAAGTTCATTTTGTCATGTGTTCCAGTTTCTTAGTGTGAAGCTCTTTTTGTCGGATTTGGTGGCTTTTGCTCACACCGGCACACAGGGCCCGGGGACCGTTCTAGGCAGCAGGGGGTTGAGGGGTCTCTGGGGACCTGTCCGTTTTCCCTTTGAGTCCCCACAGCCTCTTCCACAGGCTTTCCCCAGACGATGCTCACATCTGAAATTCGCACCTCAGCTGCTAGGGTTTCCTGCCACAAAGAGGAAGCCACTGGAATAAAAGCAAATCATAGTGTGTAAATTTATCACCTGTTAAGACAGAAAATGAGTCTTGTAAACTAGTAAACAGAATTGTCTCTGCTCCTCCAAGGTGTACATATGTGACCTCAGTCTTCAATGTCTTCCTCTGATTCTTCTCAACAGTGGACAGGCCACAGAGGTGGTTTTCCAGCCAGCCAGTGGTGTTGCAGCTAGAGTCACAAAGCCTTGCTTTGAGCTCTGACTGGACACGTCATTTTCTGAGTCTCATGTTTCCCCATTTCTAAAATGATGCCAATGATATTTATTTTATAGGCTGGAATGAGATGTATTCACAGCAGTAAACTATAAAACAAAACACACATAGAATGTACCAAGGCCAGGGATTCACGAGCAGCATGTATTCCGCTTAAGTTGCTGGTTAAACATAGAGCCGTGTGATCTTGGAAGTGGCAGGCAGAAGGAAGTTGGAATGCAGCAGTGATGGGATGGCCTGCTGACGGGCGCTGGTCTCCACGCAGGCTGAGGGCTGGATGCATCTGAACCGGCAGCCCACGTCAGAAGGCAGGATTCAGGGGTGAGTGTCCAGGGAAGCCCAGGGCGAAGAGAAATGGCCAGGACCGAGGTGAGGTTCGGCTCTTGGGAGGCAGGGAGCTGCAGGCAGAGGCCAGGACCCAGGTGCAAAGAGTTTTCTAGACTTGACTCGGCTAGTTCCTGTTCCCTCGATCGGCTTTATTAATTAGGGCCTCCAGGCTCTTGGAAGTCTACTGCAATAGATTAGTGGTCTCTAAATGGGTATTTTTTAAAAGTCACATACCCTTTTTGATACAGTATATATCGTTTATTCAATTCAAATTTATTGTGTACACATTCACAAATACGAATTTTCAAAGAATGAGATAAAAAATTTAAATGAAAGTTGTAAAGATTTCCTCCTGTACTTCAATGGCTGATGATTGCTTTAGACAGTGGGACTAGGTGCATCCAAGGGAGGGAGGACACATCAAATGACCCTGTTGTCCCTTGCCCTAGGGGTCTCTCAGGGCCAGCCTTAGCGCCTGACTTCTTCCAGCCACAGAGTAGAACAGGGAAGGTGGCAGAACAGGGGTGCTTGATTGCAGGGAGACTCCAGACCATGGCCCATTGAGGTAGCCCTGCTCTGACCCTGCCACTGCTTTTTTTTTTCCCCCTTTCCCCAGACACCTATATAGTAGAAGCAAGCGCCACTGGTTCTCTACACTGTCCGTGCCCAGAGCTCTGAGACCCGTCACCCCTCACAGCACATGTGTGGTGCCCACATGCAGCTCAGCAGCAGTGCCTTGGAAAGACTCGAGGATTCTAGTGACATTGGCTGGCGAGTGCATTGACAGACTGGCCTTAGTACTGAGTCTAGTTCCGAGGCCAGATCCAGTGTGTAGAGAAAATGCCATAACTGTTTCCCCCAAACCAGTTTTCCTGGTAACTAACATGTAAAGCTTCATGTTAGTGGGAACAGCACAAGATGTGATTATAAAGAAATGAGATTAATGTTTATGATATAGAGAAGTCTGTAAAACACAGGCATGCTGTTTTATAGATGGTGTTATCCTGGTAGTGACAGCAGTACATCAACTAATAATAATTGAGGCGAGCGTTTTGCATGTATTACCTCATTTAATCTGCACAGGAGCCCCGTAAGTGTAGGAAGTGTTAATCCCCATTCGGCAGATACTTGTGTCCTCCTGGTGTTGGTGCTGTGAGGAAAACGTACAAGAAGACAGACAAAATCCCTGCGCTCACATGAGCAGCTTGCTGTGTAGTGGGGAGCCCGGCACACCCCCTAGGGACCAGACACAACAGAATCATAAACTGTAGTGAGTAAAAAGGTCCCATGTTAGAGCTGCAGGATGGGATGGGATTATCAAGAAATGTCTCTGGAGTGGACAGTCACACTGATTCAGAGGCTGTGGGGATGGTGGTGACCTTAGGATGGAAAAGGCCATGCTCCTGGACAGTCCTGTGCGGGTCATTTTCTGTCCTGTTGAGTGGCTCTTCATGTGGACCTGTTCTTTCCCCAGGTATATCACAAACTTCCAGAGGGCAGGCTCTGTGTCTAATTCCTTCTTGCGTCCTTTGCAAAATAGGCTCCAATAAATGTTAGTTGGCATGAATTGGTACATGAATGGATGGATAAAAGGTGTGTAATGTGTAAGGCCTCACATCTTCCTTGTAACGTTTTTGGATGTCAATCAACAAATGTTTGTTGACTATATCTTGTGTATAGAACATCCTTTAGTGGCTGTGAGATTAGAAATTTAAAACAAACGTGGCTCCCTTGCCCCTTTAAGGAGCTCATAATCTGGGCCATGGAGCACATAGAACGCCCAAGAACAGCTAGCAGAGCAGGCTGAACGAGCAAGTACACCGTGTCGGGCCGCCTCCCCTCCCAGTCTGAGCTCACTAGGGCAGGCTCCCCAAGAAGAATGAGCTGCACTGTTTGGGGTGGCCAGGCGTGTGCAGATGGCAGAGGGGGTGTGTGCAGAGGCTTTTGAGTGGGCCTGCAGAGAAGCTGCATGGCAGCAGGAAGCCCGGGCTGCAGAGAAATACAGCTAGTGGAGAGATTGGCTCCAGACTGACTGACTTATCTTTTTCTCTAATGGTGTCACGCAGAAATGCAGGATTTAGGCAAGTGATACGGTGCATGAGCCTCTATCCTCACGCCCTGAGAGTTCAAGAAGGTCGTGTCTCAGAGCCCCGACAGTGGTGTGCGGCTCTGCTGCGATGTCGCACGGGCGAGCTGCTTGTCCGTCCAGCAGAGGAGTGCAGACACACATCGTCACAGCAACACATGCTTTACAAGGTTACCTCTTCAAATCCTGCCCCTTAGAGATCATAGCTTCTTTAACGTTCTGCTGGCTGTGTGAAAAACAGGAATTTATGTAACAAGCCCTGCACAGCAAACCTTTTCCTGTTCGGAAAAAATTTTTTTAATTGTTGGCAAAGTTAGGAGACAGCTCTGTTACTCAAAGAGCGACCTGAAATGTCCTCTTAGAAAAATATGTGATATGATGTTTTGATAAGTAAGGGATTGCTGTGGCTTTTTTTTTTTTCCAAGTCGAAGTAGTGAATGAGTGTACGCCCTACCCAACTTAGTAAATGCTTGCTTCTTTAGCTTTTTAAAGATTTGATTTTTATGTCTTCTGCAGTCTTATTAAGAATGTCCCCCAACTGTACCTGCCAGGGATCCAACAGAGTCGTCATGGACGTTGTAGAGCTGCACCTCTCTCTCCCCAAGTCAATGCAGACAGCCAGGAAGCTACTATCTGGGAAGATCTTTCTTCCCCCTTTATCATTAACTAAATGTGACAGGGACAGGAGTCAGGCTTCCTCTCCTCCAGAGATTTCGTCAGTGCTTATCTGTGTGTCTATTGTGTTCAAGGAACAAAACTGTCATGATGGACTACTGTGCAAATGCCCAGACTTCCAGCATGTAGACAACGTTGCAGGTCCGAGTGCTGGGCTGCAATTCTAGCCCTACCCCAGGGGCAGGCCTGCTGCTTTTAAGGAGGAATCGAGAGCTCGGTGTGCTGGTGTTTGTGGGCACAGGGGACGAGGCTGTGGCTCCGTGGGCATGCGCGCATGTGTATGTGTATGTAGTTTAGGGCCTTCCCATAGGATTTTGGGAATAGTAAGGAATGAAAGTGCGAGAGGGAAATGTGGTCCTGAGGCTCTTCTACAGATTCTTGTATGGCGTCCAAGCCCCTGAGTCTTCCTCACAGCATGTCTTGAGTTGGGAATAGATCATAGATAGAGAGGAGGAGAGGGAGAGTCTGGGGACCCGGAGGTGGTCACTGCCATCAGCTCATACACCTGCCCAGCGTCCAGCTGGGAAGCTGGGGTTCGCCATGTGTGACCCACATTCGCTGTGTGCCCTGGAAGAAGGGCTTGTCACGCAGCTGCTGTGTTGCAATCCTTGGGTGGAATGTAGTGCAGAGGGTCAGAGGGCCATTTGAAATGTGGATTTCTGAGTCTCTGACTGTTGGGCCTCACTCTGACTTTTTTGTCTGCTTTTAGAAAGTGGGATTTCCCTCCCATGCTCCGTTGTGTTTTCTCCCCCCTTTTAGTGAGAAGAGACCGGAGCTCTAGTTCCTGTTAGAGCCAGGCCTCATCCTGCTATGCAGAGGCTCTGCTCTGCTCTGCTCTGCTCTGGTGCAGGGATTGGCACTCGGGCCTCTGCGTCCCATGGCATGAGGATGTGGGCACTGTGGCTGCATCTCTGGGTGACCACAAATCCAGCCAGAGCCTTTTTGTGGTTCAAGAGAGGGGCCACAGGGATGCAGGGTGCTTGGTCAGCTGAGCCTGGCAACCACTTAGCAGACAAGGCCAAGGAAGTGGGGCGGGGGGCAGGGGCTGTGCACCAGCCCTGCTTCCAGGGGTCCACTCCTGGGACCAGGCCTCTGAGGACAGGCTGCTGAATGAGCAAAGTGCAGTAGCCGCGTGCCCTGTGCTGTGCTGGGACACAAGCTCTCCACCGAGGTCCCTCCTTCTGAGGAGCTCACAGCGCCACCCCCCCCCCCAACCTTTCCCTTCACACATGTGTCCCGCAGGCTCTTCTGAGTGCCCTCTCGCCCAGGGTTGAGTAGGGGAATCAAACTGGGGCTGTTTTATCTGCATCCTGGATCTAGTGTTTGTGCCGAAGCTGGTACGACCGTCTCTGGCGCCTTACCTTGTATTTGCTGTTGTGGGTTTGTGTGTGAATACCTCTGAGCGCCTATCCACGCCACACTGAGTAGGGCACAGGACTTAGAATGGTGGTATCCTGTGTTCCCAAAGTTGGGGTCTAGTAACTTCTTCCTGGTGCTGCTTATGATATGCCAGGCACTGCTGAGCATGTTTGTGTATCTCATTTAATCCATGTCACAACGCTGTAAGGTGCTGTTGTTTATCCCTGTTTTACAGATGAGGGATGTAGGGGCGCATAGGGGGGTAAGCAGCTCCCCAAGGCCATATAGGTAGTAAGTAGCAGAGCCACTTAAAGTGCTCAGAAAAAAAAAAGGCCAGGGGTTGATTTTCTTTACTAATTGGCCTAGGTATATATACGTGGCACAATGAGTCATGAAGCTGTACTTATTTGAATTCTGGAGCTCTTTGCATTTGCTACCGTTTCCTCCCCTCCCAAGTTGTCTTCTTGGACCGAGTGTGCCCCTGATGCGATGCCATGGAGCTGGCCATCGGGTAGGGTGGAAGGGGGGACACTACTTGAATTTGAGTTTTGAGGTGGGGAGGTCAGCTTTCTCATATTAAAAACCCAATGATTCTCTTTCTTATATTCACTTACGTTTGCTTAATGAGCTTTAAAGGTGTAAATGAATCTAGGTCTTACTCATTTTGGAGCTTTTAATTCTTTTTTTGTTGTTGCTTAAAAAATTTTTGTACTTTAATGTAAATTTTTTTTTCATATTTTTTTCTTTTCAAGTTTTAACGTTAAGCTTGAAGAGCCTTTAATTCTTGACTAGTTCTATATCCTGCTTCATCTTTTTCTTTTCTATAATCATGTGGGCCCAGTAATATAAAACTTCTCACCTTATATAAATGGCATGTTCAATCGGAAGAGAATGGGCAGTAGTTTTAGGGGCAGTAGAATGGAAAGAGGTTTTGATAGCACTTTGATATGGAGTGTTATCTGCGTAGCATTGTAGCTAAGCGAAATCTAAGTGGTTTTAAAATCAGTTCCTATAATTTCCCCCATGAAATACTACAGCTGTATAAAACAAGTGTTTATAGTAATGCTTATTTAATTTTGTTCCCTCATTAAATTAAGATACAGATACCTTTTAAGATAAGATACTATTTTTTTCTGTGCCATTTGAGGTCTTTTTTAATGGGTTCAGAGCCATTATGACTGTCCAGATTGAAATCTGTACTGTAAACTCTTAAAATTTTATGTGTCTTTCATGTAATATGTGTTGAATAGTGAGTTTTCCAAGTGGAGAAGTATTGTGCTTCTAACACGATGTCTTGCTTTACAGAATTCGATTCGTCATAATCTGTCCCTACACAGCAAGTTCATTCGCGTGCAGAATGAAGGAACTGGAAAAAGTTCTTGGTGGATGCTCAATCCAGAGGGCGGCAAGAGTGGGAAGTCCCCCAGGAGAAGAGCTGCATCTATGGACAACAACAGCAAATTTGCCAAGAGCCGGAGCCGGGCTGCCAAGAAAAAAGCATCCCTCCAGTCTGGCCAGGAAGGTGCTGGGGACAGCCCTGGGTCTCAGTTTTCCAAGTGGCCTGCAAGTCCTGGCTCTCACAGCAATGACGACTTTGATAACTGGAGTACATTTCGTCCTCGAACTAGCTCAAATGCTAGTACTATTAGCGGGAGACTTTCACCCATCATGACTGAACAGGACGATCTTGGAGACGGGGATGTGCATTCGATGGTGTACCCACCCTCTGCCTCAAAGATGGCCTCCACTCTACCCAGTCTGTCTGAGATAAGCAACCCTGAAAACATGGAGAACCTTTTGGATAATCTCAACCTTCTCTCATCACCAACATCATTAACTGTTTCGACCCAGTCTTCACCCGGCACCATGATGCAGCAGACACCATGCTACTCGTTTGCGCCGCCAAACACCAGTCTGAATTCGCCCAGCCCGAACTACCAAAAATACACATACGGCCAGTCCAGCATGAGCCCTATGCCCCAGATGCCTATGCAAACACTTCAGGACAACAAATCAAGTTATGGAGGTATGAATCAGTATAACTGTGCACCAGGACTCTTGAAGGAGTTGCTTACTTCTGATTCTCCTCCCCATAATGACATTATGACTTCAGTTGATGCTGGGGTAGCCCAGCCCAGCAGCCGGGTTCTGGCCCAGAATGTGATGATGGGCGCTAATTCTGTCATGTCAACCTACGGCAGCCAGGCATCTCATAACAAAATGATGACTCCCAGCTCACACAGCCACCCCGGACACGCTCAGCAATCATCTGCGGTTAACGGGCGTGCCTTGCCCCATTCGGTGAACACCATGCCTCACACCTCGGGCATGAACCGCCTGACCCCACTGAAGACATCTTTACAAGTGCCTCTGCCCCATCCCATGCAGATGAATGCCCTGGGGGGCTACTCTTCGGTGAGCAGCTGCAATGGCTACGGCAGGATGGGCCTTCTCCACCAGGAGAAGCTCCCTAGTGACTTGGACGGCATGTTCATTGAGCGCTTGGACTGTGACATGGAGTCCATCATTCGGAATGACCTCATGGATGGAGATACATTGGATTTTAACTTTGACAATGTGTTGCCCAACCAAAGCTTCCCACACAGCGTCAAGACAACGACACATAGCTGGGTGTCAGGCTAAGAGTTAGTGAGCAGGTAAGTTCACTCCAATATTGAAAAACCTTTTGAAAAATAGAGCTTAAAAGAGGAACACAGTGACTTGCCATGTATATCTTGCATGGTTAGGACTTCTTTGATATCAACTAACTGCCCCTTGCAGAGAGGCATCTTTTATCATTCATTCTCCATCCTTTTTGCAGCTTCTTAATTTTCTTTTTGAGCTCAAACATAAAGAAGCTTCCTTTAACTGGTTTAAAGACTTTTCTTTTGACAGTTAGATGGCCACTTCTTTTTAGTAGCTTTTCAATAAATGAATATATTTGATACAAATCAAATGCTGAAAGGTTTTTTGTGAAGTGGAACTTTTCTCCATTGAATGATTTTAGAGCTGTTTTGAGAAAGCTCTAGCTTTTTGCCCCTAAGTATGTCTTGTCACTCTAGTATGTTAAGTTGAATTGATTTTAATTTGGCTATATTTTCATTGCATATGTGTGTTGTGTGTCTTTTTTTTCCCCCCTAGGCTACACTTAAAAGTACTTCAGATTGTCTGACAGCAGGAACTGAGAGAAGCAGTCCAAAGATGTCCTTCACCTCCCCCCTTTTAGTTTCTTTCATTTAAAAAAAATGCAAGAGAAAACCTTCCTTTTTTTTCCTTTCGTCAGACTTGGCAGCGAAGACATTTTTCCTGTACAGGATGTTTGCCCGATGTTTGCAGGTTTTGTGCTGCTGTAGATAAGGACTGTGCCATTGGAAATTTCATTACAATGAAGTGCCAAACTCACTACACCATATAATTGCAGAAAAGACTTTCGGATCCTGGTGTGCTTTCAAGTTTTGTATATATAAGCAGTAGATACAGAATTGTATTCGTGTGTGTTTTTGGGTTTTTTTTAAATATCCATTTGGTCCAAGGAAAGTTTATACTCCTTTTGTAATACTGTGATGGTCTCATGTCTTGATAAGTTAAACTTCTGTTTGTACTACCTGTGTTCTGCTCAGTTGCCGTATCACAAAGAACCGAGGTCTCTGTTCTGCACCTCCACCGAACAGCTTTGACCTGTTCACATTGCCACAGAATTCACATGAGAACCAAGTCGCCTGTTATCAATCTGCTGAATTAATGGACTTGTCAAACTTTTGAAAAACAAAAAAGAGATTAAATGCCAGCCTTGTACAGGTCTTTTCTATTTTTGTTTGTTTGTTTATTTTGTTATTTGCAAATTTGTACAAACATTTAAATGGTTCTAATTTCCAGATAAATGATTTTTTGATGTTATTGTTGGGACTTGAGATCATTTTTGGAATAGATACTGAACTGTAATGTTTTTTTCTTAAAACTAGGGTCTACTTTGTTACATAGTCCGCTTGTAAATTTGTGGAATCACAGGTATTTGGGGGAAGCATTCATAATTTTCATTTTGTATTTCTTACTGGATTAGTACTAATTTTATACGTGCTTAACTGGTTTGTACACTTTGGGATGCTAATTAGTGATGTTTCTGACTAATCTTAAATCATTGTAATTAGTACTTGCATATTCAACGTTTCTGGCCCTATTTGGGCAGAAAAGTGATGTATAGTTATGGACACTTTGCGTTTCATATTTAGGAGAACTTAACATGTTTTTATGTGTGTGTTTTAAACAAATTTCATCCGCTTCTATTTAACTATGCGCAGCACACAGTGTCAGGTTTTCTGATAGGTGCCTGTGTGTTGCATTGTTACAGTGATTCCTGCGAGGCCTCATCATGTTTGTAGATCAGAAAAGGAGAGCTATAGCTAAAATGATGTTTCTTTATCAGACTGTGGGTTCTGATCAGCCTCACCTGTTTGAGCTTAGCTTCAGCACAAGTTTCCCCTCCCAATCATGTGCTCTTGTTTCGGTCCAGGGGGAGGTTGGTTTTGTAGCTGTGCCCTGGGGAATGATGTCAGCACTCTCTTCATCCCTGTCTCCCTTCTGCCTGTGGGTTACTCAGCACACTGTGGAAGTTTGAGATGAAGGAGGGAATTTACAATTGGGACTTGAATGATTTGTAGAATGCTTTGTGTTCCTAAGTACAGATGGCTACCAAATGGAATAAAGCTTGTTTAAAAATTGGGGCAATTAATTTGAAAACCAGCAAACCAACTGTAAGTTGTGCATTTGAGTTTATTTTAAAAGCCTTGGCTTAAGTTAAGAATTTGAAAATTTCTTCAGCCTTTAGCAACCCAGAACATAATTCTAATCATTATGTTTTTAATACTTTCCAATTACCTGTAACTGACAGACCAAGTTAATTGGCTTTGTGTCCTATTCAATCCATCAGTGTTTTCAAGCCATGTGGAAGCCCAAAGTCATCACAATAAAGGGAACAGGTGCACAACAATGTTCTTCGTGCCTTCTTGAGAAGGCTCTGATTTCTGTGTACATGGCCCAAATCACACTTGCTTTGTCTTGTATGTTAATTGCATCTCCATTGGCTTGGTTTTTTTCCTACATGTTTAACAAGAACACAAGTGCTCCTGATAGATTTCCTACAGGAGGCCAGCACTATTGTAAACTTCCCAGTGTGACTTTTATTTTTTTGAAAATTCATTGTGCAGCTACCATTCTAACCATCTTCATTGTTGGGCACTCCAAGATATGGCTGGGTTTAAAGACCTCAGCCCCTCTAAGCAGTGTCTCCTGTGTATGGAATTGAACTTTTTGGTGCCAAAGTACTCGTGTTGTCACTTCTGTTACTGTGGACTGTCACTTTCCTCCCATAAGGTTACTGCACCATTACACAGGAGCCTCAGAGCCCCTCATTCGTTCATTAAAGAGGCAACTACTGCTAAAGTCACTGTTAAAATCTTCCCACTTCATAAAGTGATGTTTAGAAAGATGTTTCTTCCTCCTGAGCCTGGGTAAATATCCCCGCCCCCCATTTTTTCTTTGTTTTGAAATCTTAACAGGAATCCTAGGTAGCTCTCCTGGTACACTGAAGTCCAGAGAAAAACACCTTGTCTGTCTGGAAAGCAAACATTATTTGGCCTCTGGTAGTTCTTTTTCTGTAAGAATACTGACTTTCTGGAGTAATGAGTATATCAGTTATTGTACATGATTGCTTTGTGAAATGTGCAAATGATATCACCTATGCAGCCTTGTTTGATTTATTCCTTCTGGTTTGTACTGTTATTAAAAGCATATTGTATTATAGAGCTATTCAGATATTTTAAATATACAGATGTATTGTTTCCGTAATATAGATGTATGGAATATATTTAGGTAATAGATGCATTACTTGGAAAGTTCTGCTTTGACAAACTGACAAAGTCTAAATTAATGAACAGATGCTGTATCCCAGTGAGCAGTAAATCAGTGAAACATCCCAAGGAGAGGATAAGGACACTTAGAATGGAAACAGTTCTCCAAAGAGATACAATTTGGACTTGTTCAGCTGCTGGACATATACTGCCAATAATCCCCTCCTCCACCTTAGTATTTTTACATCCAGCTCGTGAGAGTTTTTAATTTATAAGTGATTTTAAATGAGAAGGTTTTTTTAGTTTGGAAGTAATCATTCAGTACAAAATGCAATGTGGTTTATACAAACAAAACAGCCTGGCATTGTACTTGGCCCCTCCTTGAGGTGTAGGGCACAGCCGGCATCGTCCCGCCCGGACATAGTTGCACCCTCCCACATTTCACTACCCGAGTTCAGTAACAGTGCAGGTTCCACGTTCCTGTCCCGATACTCTCTGAGAAGTGCCTGATGATGCTGATGTACTTACAGACACAAGAACAATCTTTGCTATAATTGTATAAAGCCATAAATGTACATAAATTATGTTTAAATGGTTTGGTGTCTGTCTTTTCTAATTGTGTAGAATAAGTTCTTAGGAATTTTTGTGTGTGTGTGTGTAGCTATGAAGTACTTGAGTTAAATCTTGTCAGCCACAGTGTCACGGTTTATTCAAAGCTGGTATTCCCTTTGGAGGAAGGGGGAACAGTCCATCTGGGACCAGTCTGTAGCTGTGCCCCCCCCCTCCCCGAGATAAAGAACAAGCACAATCCTTGGTAACAAACAACCCTGGAGTACTTCATCTTTGGAATGTGTGAAACTACATCTGGGCCAGTAATTACTAGGCATGTGAAATTGCGTGTCAGAACAAACCGTGCTGAAGGTAAAAACACCTGAGGGCAAGTTAGGGTCTGACTGGGAGGTCACAGAGCAGACACTGGATGGTGTGGCTTTCCAGGAGCATATGTGCTCCAGCAGACCAGCCCTCCTTTAAGTGGCTGCAGATCAGAACTTTTTATGTTTGCATTTAAAAATGCCTGAGGAATGAACTGAGATTAGATGAAAGTGGTTAAAATGCATTTTTACTAATAAATCAGTATGAAGTCCAGTCTCTTCTTTCTTCTGACCAGGCAAGGGAATGAATGAATCGAAGTAGCAAGGGAAGTAGGTTATGCTAATGTTTATTGGTTTAGACACCAGAAGGTCACTTCAGCTTTCACAATTGGTGTGTTATTTTGGGTTTGTTTGTTTTTTTTTAAA
Organism: Cheirogaleus major; assembly: GCA_963574435.1. Classification (NCBI taxonomy): domain Eukaryota; kingdom Metazoa; phylum Chordata; class Mammalia; order Primates; family Cheirogaleidae; genus Cheirogaleus; species Cheirogaleus major. The sequence continues at coordinate 25,054 of CAUYPO010122741.1, forward strand.
ACCCTCTTCCGGCAGTGGAACCCTTTGTTTAAAATACACGGTAGTCGGAAGACCAGTGCGTAGAATCCCAGATCCTGGGGCTCATGCACAGATCAGTTTGAAAACTGCTGATCTAGTCCAAATGCAGAAAACCGCCTTGATCATACCACCAACACACACATCAGCCGGCCTTACATAGCCCTCTTTGCATATACACGAAATCATGCATCTGGTGTCCTTGCTTGAGACCAGCGTCCAAGTTTTACATTAATTCATAAGAAGGAGCAACACAGCAGGAAGTTTCCCTCAGTGGTCCTCTGGGAGGATCTCAGTGCTTCACTCCTTAAGCCGGGAGAGACTTAACTTCCTAGGACAGTATCTAGGCCCCTGCTGTGAACAGAGATGACAGTAGAATCCAGGTGTGTACCTAGGATTGTTTCTCAGCCTGTGAACCAGCCACACTGGAGGACTTTGCCTTGGCTATTGTTTCTCCATGTTTGAGGTGGCCTGTAACAAAGATGGTGCTAGTTAAACTTACACTGTTGGCGTGGTGAGGTTAGGAAGGTGGAGTGTCATGCTAAGTGGCAGTATCTGAAGTAGACACCGTCACATACACATTGGACCTGGTACCATTTGATAGTGTTCACTGAGCCTGCAGCTGGGCTGTGGCCTCTAAAATGAAGGTATATTCATGGTAGATTTCTTTATTGTAATTTATTTGGGTATAAAAATTACTCTATACATGGGCTATGGGACGTTTCTGAGTTTAAGTAACAGGGCTGATGATGGGGGAAGGGAGGTGGCTGTGTGCTGGGATGGAGGAAGGAGACAAGCAGGTAGTCCTGGGAGGATGTGGGTGGATGATATGTCAGGAACCCAGACATGGAGTGGAGCCATACGCCTTGGAAGAAGCTACACAGTATTTTGGGGCATTTAGAAGTAAAGAGAGAGCTTTAGTTTAGTTTTTTATTTTATTTTTTTTTTTTGAGACAGTCTCACTCTGTTGCCAGGGTTAGAGTGCCATGGCGTCAGCCTAGCTCACAGCAACCTCAAACTCCTGGGTTCAAGCAATCCTCTTGCCTCAGCCTCCCGAGCAGCTGGGACTACAGGCATGTGCTACCATGCCCGGCTAATTTTTTTCTATATATTTTTAGTTGACCAATTAATTTCTTTCTGTTTATAGTAGAGACGGGGTCTCGCTCTTGCTCAGGCTGGTTTTGAACTCCTGACCTTGATTGATCCTCCTGCCTCAGCCTCCCAGAGTGCTAGGATTACAGGCATGAGCCACCACGCCCGGCCAAGAGCTTTAGTTTTTTAAGTCAACTGGGAGAGGAGGGTTTTTGTGCATGTGTCTAGCTTTGGCAATACGACTGTTACGGGGGAAGCTCTATGCTGAAGCTAGAGGGGGAAAAAGACTGAGGCCAAATTTTCTTAGCTTCACTGGGGGGTGGGGGTGGGGCACTTCCCACCCCACCCCATCCCTCAGTATTTCCCCTAAACTCCAAGGTTGAAGGAAGTTCTTGCCATTAGTACCTTTATCATGTTCACATCTCCCCAGAGTGAAAGTCTTGTTTGCTTGGCAGCCATTGGTGGAAAACAGAGATTTGCATCCTTCAGAAAGAAAGAGGGTGACTTTGTGATGGCTTCTTAATCATTCTTTACATACTACTTCTGTGAGCTCCAACTCCCAGACAAGCAAGTTTTACAGAATTTCTACCAAATTTAAACATTGCAGATGGCAGCATAGGAACCATACTGAGTTCTTGGAGTTACTGCAAACATTAGCCTGGGTTGTAACGTTACTAAAATTGCTGCCCAAGTCAATGACCTTAGATGAGACAGCTGCTTAAAAGTGGGCTCGCCCAATGCAAACTAGTTGAGATATTTGTTTCCCAAGAAGTTCCCTACCATGGACCCGTACTAAAGAAATACAGAGACATGTTAGCTTACTCGATCTTGACCTCGCCCGGTCTACAGAGCAGACTCTGTAGGACTCCACCCCCACATGCCCATCTGGAAGACAGGGAGGAAGAGGAGAGGGACAGACCGAGGCTGGTCACCCAGTTCACAAGAAATGGTTAAACTGAGGAATTCTGTGAGCCGATTTTAAACACCTCCATTATTAATTAAATTAGAGAAACTTACTGTTATATTTAAAAACAAAGATAGTAAATCCTCAAAGTCATCACTAACTACTACATTGCACTCATCTGCTGCGGAGGTTACTTAGGGTGGCTGGGTCCGTGTGATGGGGACACTAATATAATGGCGTGCTACTGCCGTGCTGTCGCTGAGCAAAGTTTCAGCTTTGCAAATATAATTTGAATGAGGGTGAGAACGAGTTTAACAGTTAAATCACATCAGCTAAGTTTATTGAGAAAAAAGTAGATTGGGATGCAAGTCCATTTGTCAACTCCTGGTCAAATTACCACCATATGTTGGCTACAGATATATGCTACCATATGTTGACTAAAGAGTTCAGCAAAAATCAATTAAAGCATTCTGTGAGAATCAATTGACCTGATAGAGTGTACAGTAAAGAGGATTGTATATTTTATTATTTGTAAATTGTTTGCTACCCATATCAGCAAATTCCTAATAAATTTATGTATGTATATGCAGACATACATTGTTACATTGTTTCCCACAGAGCAAGTGGTTAAAACATTTCCTGGCACACCACTGCCTTTTTTGTTTTTTTTTTTTTTAAGACAGAGTCTTACTTGGTTGCCTGGGCTAGAGTGCCGTGGCGTCAGCCTAGCTCACAGCAACCTCAAACTCCTGGGCTCAAGCGATCCTCCTGCCTCAGTCTCCCGGGTAGCTGGGACTACAGGCATGTGCCACCATGCCCGGCTAATTTTTTCTATATATATTTTAGTTGGCCAATTAATTTCTTTCTATTTATAGTAGAGAAGGGTCTCGCTCTTGCTCAGGCTGGTTTCGAACTCCTGACCTTGAGCGATCCTCCTGCCTCGGCCTCCCAGAGTGCTAGGATTACAAGCGTGAGCCACCGCGCCCGGCCACCACTGACTTTTTTATGAAGGCATTAAAGGACTAGCGATTTTGACGACCTCGAGGAACAGGCAGACTAGGAATAAGGGAATAAGAACAGGA
>CAUYPO010122743.1:0-32000 GCA_963574435.1 Cheirogaleus major
CCTCTCGTCTGACCCAGCGATTCTGCTTCTGGGCAGCTCTCTCAAGGAAAGGATCCTGCAAGAATGGTCACAGCGGAGGTGGTTGTGGCACAAGCTTACCACCCCACACGTGGTGCAAAGAGATGCATCTCATGGACTGAAGCTTCTGCTGGGATTTAAAATCTTGTTCTATTGAAGTCAGCATAATCCAGACTGTGGAAAACCCCCCTTTTTTTCTTTTTGTTTTCTTTCCCTTTTTTTTTCTTTTGTTGTTGTTCTTGTTTGGTTTGGTTTGGTTTTGAGACAAGGTCTCACTCTGATGCCCAGGCCAGAGTGCACTGGTGCCATCATGGCTCTCTGCAAGGTCAAACTCCTGGGCTCAAGCCACCCTCCTGCCTCAGCCTCCTGAGTAGCTGGGACCACAAGAATGAACCACTGCACTCAGATGATTTTTCCAGGTTTTGTAGAGACGGAGTCTCACTATGTTGTTCAGACTGATCTCGAACTCCTGACCTCAAGCGATCCTCCCACTGTGGCCTCCCAAAAGTGCTGGGAGTATGGGCCTGAGCCACTGCACCCAGCTTCTTCTCTTTCTTTCTTTCTTTTTCTTTTTTCTTTTTTCTTTTTTTTTTTTTTTGTAGAGACAGGATCTCACTATGTTGCTAAGGCTGATCTGAACTTCCAGACCCAAGGGATCCTCCTGCCTCGGCCTCCCAAAGTGCTAGGATTACAGGCATGGGCCACCACACCCGCATCAAAGACTTTTTATCCCATCTCTTCCTCTGGACTTTGAGCCCTCTGGGGCCAGGAACTACGCCTTGCAAATCTCTAGCAAAGAACTCCAGCTTATACTAAAACCAAAAAGTGCTTCCCATGCCAATTAAAGGGTCTCTGCTCCCTCTCTGTCATCCAACAGGCTCTTGGGAGCCAAGGTAAGACATCAGGAAGAGGTGAGGACCATGAAAAACCTGTACCTCACTGCGACTAGGCACAAATGTCTCTGGACCTTTGGAGTTCAAGAAAACCCAAACAGCCAGGTTTCGATGAAAAGTGTCCTGTTTTTCAAAAGCCCACGTGCTGTATGGCATGTGGATTACAACTTACTAAAGATGTTACCAAAACAAAAAAGAAAAACCCACGTGGGCTGACACTGTGGCTCACACCTACAGTCCCAGCACTTTGGGAGACTGAGGTGGGAGGATCGCTTGAAGCCAGGAGTTCAAGACCAGCCTGGGCAACATAGTGAGACCCCGCCTCTACAAAAAATAGAAAAATCAAGCTGGGCGTAGTGGTTCACACCTGTAACCCTAGCACTCTGGGAGGCTGAGGAGGGAGGATTGCTTGAGCTCAGGAGTTTAAAATCAGCCTGGGCAAGAGTAAGACCCCATCTCTACGAAAAATAGGGAAATTAGCTGGGTGTCATGGCACATGCCTGTAGTCCCAGCTACTTGGGAGGCTGAGGCAGGAGGATCGCTTGAGCCCAGGAGTTTGAGGTTGCTGTGAGCTAGGCTGATTTGATGCTACAGCACTCTACTCAGGGTAACCGAGAGACTCTATCTCAAAAAAAAGAGAAAAAAATAATAGAAAAATTAGCTGGGCGTGGTGGCATGGCTGTAGTCCCAGCTACTTTGGAGGCTGAGGTAGGAGAATTGCTTGAGCCCAGGAGTCTGAGGTTGAAGTGAGCTATGATGACACCACTGCACTCTAGCCTGGGCTACAGAGCAAAACTTTGTCTCAAAACAAAACAAAAACGAAAACAAAAACAAAAACAAAAAAGCCCGCCACGTGGATGCATTAAATTGCCAGAACATCTCATGGGGACCCTTTCCCACTTTCTGGGCCTAATCCCAGGGCCACCTGCCCACGTTTTGTGATTGCATTCCTTCCTGACACCATATTAGCAGCCACATGTCAAAACTTTCCCTCGTGCCTGTTACTGGTGCTAAGCTATGACCTCACAGGCCCTCCAGGCCTTTCCAGGGAGGCACTGTCATTATTCCCATCTTAGAGATGGGGAAACTGAGGCTTGGGAAGGGAAATCAACTTGCCCAAGACCACAGAGCAAAGTAACAGCAGAAGGTAAATTCGAATGCAGACCTAGTGGCCGGGATGCACTTGCAGAGAGCAGCACTTCTGACCAATGTCCTGCTTTAGGGCCGGCTGGCCACGCCCCCATCCCATGCCCCTGACCCCTCACCTGTCTGCGCCAGCTGGGCCTGCTCAGGGGCTTGTGCTGGGCACCTGTGGACGCACTTTGCAACAGCTGCAGTTGGGACTGGAGTCTGGGGAAGAGAGGAGGCTGCTAGGAGCCAGGGCCCCAGCCTCAGTGGGACCCCAGGCTCGATTCGCCACCTCCCCTAAACACACCCAGGGTTCTTCTAGCCGGACTGGGGCCGGGCTAGCAGGGCTCTACTCACGTGAACAAGCTGTCTTCTAGATTCTGGATCCGGGCCTGAGCCTGGCCTTCTAGCGACTGGGGGTCCTTTGAGGTGGGGTCCTCAGGCCCCTCTGGCCCTTCCGCTGCCCCGTCCATTAGCCAGCGCTCCCGGAGAGACTTCCTCTGGGCATGGGAAGGGAGCTGAGGCTGGGCATGCGGAAGTCCCCGCGGGACCCAGCGGGCCTGGGCAGATTTCTCACTGCCCCGCAACCACCCGGATGGGACATACATCAGTCTGCAATGCACGCCCACAGCGCCCCCCAACGTTGCCAGGTGGGACAGCCGACCCGCCGCGAGCCGGTAGTCTCCCCCGGGCTGGAACACGCACCCTGGCCGGGGCAGACACCCCCTGGCGCACACAGCCCTTCCAGAGCGGAACAGACACGCCCAAAGGTGAAATCAATTGTCCCTCCCATTTGGCCCCTCCCTACTCCAAAGCTGGACTAAGGCCGCTCCCATCTCCCCCACATTGGGACAGACACCTCCACTGTCCCGGACTCTTCCCAAGGTGGAGCAAATGTCCCCATTACCACCCCACTCACCCCCTCCCAAGCTGGGCAGGACGCCCCCCCCAAGCTGGGACCAACGCCCCCAGTTGCCCCGCTCGCATCCGACAGAGGCTCCTCTCATCCCCCAAGGCGACGCGCACAGAAACCCCACTTCATCCATCGCCCAGGCCGGCCGGCGCCCGCGCCCCACCTTGAGCCGCTCCACGCGCAGCTTCTCCTCCTCCAGCTCGAGGCGCGCCGCGCGGATCTGCTCCTGCAGCCGCCGCTTCTCCTGCGCGCAGAGGGCCCGAGCTGCCGCCGGCTGGGCGCGGCCTCCTCCGCCCTCCTCCGCCCTCCTCCGCGGGGCTCCCCTGGGTTCCCGGGGCTGCGAGCCCGGCGGGGGCGGCCGCGCGGGGGGCGCGCGGGGCGGGGAGGGGGCTGCGGACGCGCTGACTCAGCGGCGGGGCAGGGGGAGGGCGGGGCGGGGGCCGGGGCGGGGCCGGCCGCGCCCGGGATGCTGCGGAGGCCTCGCCCGCGCCCAATGGGGGTCTGGGGATGGGGGGTGCAGGGGGTGTGGCCTTGGGATGGGGATCTGGAGGCGGGTCAAGCTGCGGGGATCCGAGATATGGGGTTCAGAGAGATGGGGGTTCAGATGCGGGGATCAAAGGGAGGATGCTCGTGAGATGGGCGTCCAGGGGGTGCAGACATGGGGGGCTAGAGAGACTAGGGTGTAGAGATGGGGTCCGGAGAGATGAGGGCGGGTGAGATGGGGAGATCAGAGAGATAGGGGTGCAGAAGTGGGGTGCAAAGGGATGGGGTGCAGAAGTGGGGTGCTGAGATATGGGGTAGAGAAGTCGGGTGCAGAAGTGGGGTGCAAAGAGATGGGGTGCAGAAGTGGGGTGCTGAGATATGGGTAGAGAAGTCGGGTGCAGAAAGTTGGGGTGCAAAGAGATGGGGTGCAGAGATGGAGGGCAGAAGGATGACGGACACGGAACGGATCAGAGTGACGACCCCCCGAGAGCCGGCCCGGAGAGACAAGTCGCAGAGAGCTGGAGGTCCCCTAGGAAGGACTCTAAGAATGGTGTTCCAAGACCGGGAGATTTGAGAGGTCGCGGGGTCTGACAAACGGCGGTCTGAGGGACTGGGCTCAGACATGGGGTGTTTGGGAGGCTGGGGTTCAGGAATGGGATGCCGGATGATGCAGGTTCTGACAGCCCCACCATTGCGACGGTGGCAAGTGACCAGAGGAAATGCAGGGGAGAGGGGCTGAGCATTGTCCTGTGCAGCGCTGGGGCTGAGGGCGCTCTCCCCACCCTTCACAGTGCTCCCCAAGAAGACGGGGAGACCAGGAGCGAGCTTGGGGAAAGTTTGGGGGTTCCCCGGGCGCAGGGCAGAGCGCACTGGGAGGGCGTCACTTACCGCGATGACTTCTAGCCGCTGCCGGTAGAGGGAGCTCTCCGCCATGGGTCTGTGGGGAGAGGGCAGGGGCTGCGGAGGGGTGTGGGGGGGCCCCAACCTTCAGCAGACCATCCTCTTTTTTGTTTTTTTTTTTTTTTGGCAGAGGGGGGGTTCTCGCTATGTTGCCTAGGCTGGTCTCAAACTCCTGGCCTCAAGCGATCCTCCCGCCTTGGCCTCGCCAAAGTGCTGGGCTTAAAGGCATGAGCCACCACAGGGGGCCAAGGCAACCTCTTGAATTTGAGCTGCTTAGAAACCGCCCTGAGCCCCGTGTTTTGCCTCTATTTCCCCTTTGTACCTGGGAGCAGTCTGGGCAGAGGACGGTGAACAGGGACCATGATTGGACATTGGACCAATGTCTGACCTAAGATCTTGCTAGATCTGACATTGCCTCTCTCAGCCTCAGTTTCGCCATCTGTAAAATGAGTAGGGGTAGCTTGCCACGCCTCTCCCACCTCAGAGGACCCTTTCGAGGAAGTATTCATACAAGGAAAAGCTTAGGACATAGTGCTCCAAAAACAGTACCATAATTTATTATTATTAATTATGATTTAAATAATTCTCAGATCAATCATATTTATGATTAATTAGAATAACCATTCCCAGTCCAACCTGCAGAAACTCTCGAATCCAGCCAGGCCCCTAACATGCTGTGTGTCTGTTCCCAGTTCCACACCCTCTCTGACCTCTGCTTCTACCCAGGATCTCTTAAGCGCTACGGGGGGAGAGGGAGTTGGAGGGGAGAGCAGTGGCCATCCCACCATTGCCATGGCAACTCCAGAGCTGCCTCCTCCACCTGCCAACCCCTCTTCCTGGGGGCAAGGGTCACTGGGGCACACGGCCTAGGGCTGGACTCTGAGCTGGGAAGAGGAGGGAGACCTGCTGTGTAAGGTTTAACCTGAGAGTCACTCATCTGCCTTAACACGGCCCTACTCTCCAGCCTGCAGAGGGGCCCCTCGCCCCGTTTTGGATCCCTGTGGAAGCCGGAGGCTGACTATGACACTTGCAAGATGGTTAGGGGGCATTAATTGTCACATCAACCTCATCACAGGCTTGCACTGAATACTCCTGCCGAGCCCAGGGGTTTGAGGCTGCAGTGAGCTATGATGAGGCCACTGCACTCCAGCCCAAGCAACAGAGTGAGACCCTGTCTCAAAAACAAAAAAAAGGGAACCTCCAACTAAGTCGCTATATTGACTATGCTGCTCATGTCGCCTGCGCAGCATAGTCGGTAATAACGGCATGGTCGCCACTATGTAGAAGGCAGTATCTATCCGTCTGTCATCTCGGACACCTAGCCATCGGCGGCCACAGAGCAAGCCCTCAGACGCTTATTAATCTGAACCCTAACCCTCTTAGGAGAACATTAGTCTCCCAGCCCAGACTCCAGCTGGGACCTCCAGACCCTCTGTGGCTACACCATGAAGGCACAATAGCACGGACAATATACAGTGTTCTCAGTGCCCCACGGGCCTTCCGCTGGGCTCCCGAGGCCACCTCTGCCTCCACATGCCCCTCCCTGCCCTGATGGTGATATGCCCGAGTTGACTCTTTGCTGAGTTGACATTACAGCTAAGAACAAAATCAGCCAATCATAAGCGCATCCCTCGTGCCAGGCGCTGTTTTAAATGCTTTGCCTGCAGTAGTAACTCATTTAGTCCTCCCAAGGATCCTAGGAGGTAAGCCGACTATTGTTCCCATTTTATGGATACGGAAACTGAGGCTCTGACAAGTGTCGAAAAAGATTCATCCAAGGTCGTGAAGTCGGGATCAGAACTTGAGGCTCCCGGATCCCAAATACTGGGAACAGAGTTGGGGGGTCCAGGTTCAGGAACCAACAATCGTGGCAGCTAGGAAGGCAGAGATCAGCCTGGGGGGTGGGGCTGGATTTTGGTTGGGACAAGAAACTGAAGCCACACTTTACTGGATATCCCAGAGGTAGCCCTGACTCCCTGCTTATGGGTTTGCCCCTGGGGGAGGGCTGAAGTCCTCCCTCTCCTGTCCTACCCCCAAGATGTAATCTCCCTGCCTCTTCCTTGCTGGGGGGATCGGGTTCCCATTGCTAGGCAACCAGGTTTGCAGTTGGTGAATAATGCAATGGGGGACCCAGAAGGGCGAGGAACTGAATTGGGGTCCTTAGTAGGGGGGAGCCCCTTTTCCAGAACTCTTTACAAACCTCTGGAGTCCCTGTCACTTTCAAAAGCCGGCACACCTCAAATATTAAAATACTCCACATACCCCATGCGATACTGTTCATCTCTGACTCTATAAGGACAAGGTAGGTGGCCATGGCTTGTGGCCACCAGGAACCAGTTGGTGGCCATTTCGAGAAACAGGTCATCATTTCAAATTTCCCACTGTCTTTCTCACTTTGGAAGAAAGATCGAACTTCTTCTGTTGGATTGCAAGCAGTTTCTTTCCTCCCACCCCGGACAGGAAAGGGGTGATTCTTAGAAGCAAAGCATGCAAGTGACAGACCCTGACATTCCCCAGCTGTAGCCCCACCCCCCAGCTGGACTTTGGGTTCTCAGGCTGCCAGTGGAAAATCCCCGAAGAAGAAGGTGGCAGGGGGAATCCACATCTCCCCCCACCCCATGACTCTCTGGGGAAGAAGGGCATTGAGGACCTGTGGGGTTGGCTGCCTATCCCCTCCGCTCTTCCGGTCCCCTTAGGAGAGGCCAGCTGGGGCTGGCTCTTGGTTCCCAGGCAAGGCCGCCGGCATCCCCTGTGACCTCCTCCCAGGCCCTGCCCAGCGGTCCCCCCTGACCCCAGAGACTTACATGGGTGTGCTCGGAGACCACACCTGGCTCTGCAGAGCCATCTCTGCCCAGAAGCCCACTTTCTGGTCTCCGAGTTCAGGACCCACCACCCGCCTGCCTGAAGTGCCAAGGCTGTGACTTGGCTGGCCAGGGAGGGGGGGCTGCGGCCAGGCACCGGGAGAGCTGGTCCAGCTGGTTTGGGCCGGGGAGGCGGGAGGGAGGCATGCGGGGCGGGCGAGGGGGGCTGGGGGCTGGCAGGCAGTTCTGGGGAGGTACTATCAGCTGTCCTGATAAATTATTCACCAGCCACTGGCCTCCTTGCTGCACCGGCTGCCTCTCGGCAAACACACTCTGTCACACTCGTGGTCAGGAATGCCAGGGAGAGTGGCCAGTTGGTGACCGCCCCCCACCACCAAGAGAATGGCATCTCCATCTGGCACCCCCCATCATGTTGAGTCTGACTGCCCTCCAAGAGTCACACACATGACAGCACCGTTGCATAGCACACATGCCAAATGTGTTTACACGCTACCACCCTCCCTTATCGGACCCTGGCTCTCAAGTGGGGAGGGAAAGAAGGCAGGTGGGTGATCCAGCCAGGGGATTCTGGAAACCACAGACTGAGCACCATGGAACCAGGAGGCTTGAGCCCTGGGGGAAATGTGGGCAACTTGCCTCAGTTTCCCCTGCTGCGAAATGGGAGAATCCAATCATGTGATAACTCCCAGACGCCCCTAGATGCTGCAACAGTTATGGGTAGGGTGGTGACTAGAAAGACCTAGAGAACCTCCTATCCAAATCTTGAGGGTCCCTGTTCTACACTCCAATCCTGTTCTTAAAGGGCCAGCGCCCCTTTCTCAGCTGAGTTCATACTTCATTTAAACAAGGTCTTGGGGAAGTCATCTTCTACTCTCCAGGCAGGGCCAGAGCCCCCTCCGGTGTCCTGCAGTCCTCAGCGCTTCCCTCGTCACAGCCCTGGTTACACTGTGCAATTACAACCTGAACCACAACAAGAAAGGCCCTTGTCCCCTATGGGCCCCACACTTTAGAGGACATTCCAGAAGGGACCCTCCCTACAGGGCAAACTGAATGTGCCCAACTATATCCTGCACTGCTCTCTTCCAGATCCTCCTCTGGGCGGCCAAGGGGCAGCTGTTGGCAGAGGGATGTGGAAAGAGCTTGGACATTTGGCGCGGGAACCCCTAGGTGTATGCACAGGCTCCCTGCTATGCTAGATAGAACTGGGGGAGGGGGACAAAGGGGGCAGGTGGAGGGCTGGGGGTCTTGTGCCCCAAATTCTAGTAAAAAACTCCTAGGGATCCAAAATGTTTTAACTCAGACCCGGCTTTCTGGATCATTCTGAAGGTATATTTGCCATGATAGGAAGAAAGAACATTTTTTAAAAATTATTTTGTGCTGCAAGTGGTGGCTCACACCTGTAATCCTAGCACTTTGGGAGGCCGAGGTGGGAGGATCACTTGTTCTAGACCAGCCTGAACAAGAGCAAGACCCCGTCTCTACTAAAAATAGAAAAATTAGCCGAGTGTGGTGGCACATGCCTGTAGTCTCACCTACTAGGGAGGCTGAGGCAAGAGGACTGCTTGAGCCCAGGACTTTGAAGCTGCTGTGAGCTACAATGACACCACTGCACTCCAGCCTGGGCAACAGAGAGAGACCCTGGCTCAAAAAAAAATTATTTTGTGATCGTGGTAAAATACATATAAAAAAATTACCATTAGTGGCATTTAGTAACATTCACAATATGTGCAACCATCACCACTACCTAGTTCCAGAACATTTTCATCACCCCGAAAGGAAGCCCCAGCCCCACTAAGCATTCTCTCCCCATTTCCTTCCTTCCAGCCCCTGGCAGCCACCAATCTGTGCCTGTCTCTGTGGATTTATTCTGGACATTTCATATAAATGGACTCACACACAATGTGGCCTTTTGTGTCTGGCTTCTTTCCCTGAGCACCACATTTTATTTATTTATTTACTTACTTACTTTTATTTTCTTGATTCAGATGTGAAAGCAAGCAGCAGCATATTTTCAAAGCTCATCCATGTTGTAGCATGCATTGGTACTTCATTTCTCTTTATGGCCGAATAATATTTCATTGCATGACTATGCCACATTTTGTTGATCTATGTATCCATGATGGACATTTGAGTTGTTTCTACCTTTTGGAGGAGATAAAATATTTTATTTAATTGTTTATAGTTTGATTTTGTTTGTTTGTTTGTTTTAGTGACAAGGTCTCCCTCTGTGGCCCATGCTGGAGTACAGTGGCATAATCATAGCTCACTGCAGCCTCAATCTCCCAGGCTCAAGCCATCCTCCCTCCTCAGCCTCCCGAGTAGCTGGGACTACAGGCACACATCACCACGCCTGGCTAATTTTTCTATTTTTAGTGGAGACAGGGTCTTGCTCTTGCTCAGGCTGGTCTCGAACTCCTGAGCTCAAGTGATCCTCCCACCTCGGCCCCCCAGAGTGCTAGTGAGTAATCATTCCGAAGCAACTGTTATGTGCCAGGCACTGTTAGGCTTGGGAGAACTGCATACAGAGGTGAACGAGACAAGCAGAAAATGCTATAGTACAACCCACTCGTAGCGTGGGGAGGGAGAGAGATGACATACACATAAGCAGAGAAACAATGGTAATCGGTGATAACTGGGGCAGAGGGTGAGTTATTGAGCATACCTGGGATGGGCTTATGAAAGGGGTGCTGCTGTAGGCTAGGTGACCAGGGACCAGTTCCCTGAAGAAGTGACATTTGAGCTGAGACCTCAATAGCAGAAACCAGCCATGTATTGAATCATTCCAACCAGACAGAAAGGCCCTGCAAAGGCCCTGAGGTAGGAAGGAATGCAGTTAGGGGGTTTGAGGGAAGCAGGAAGGCTGGAATGAAGTGACCTAAGGGGACAATATCAGAAGATGAGATCTGAGAAGCGGGCAGGGCCTTCTGGGCTGGGGTAGGGAATTTGGATTTTTATTCTGGATTTGATGGGAGCCTTTGGAGGGAGGGAAGGTAGCTAGAACAAGTGTGGAGAGAAGTGGATGGATTCAGTATATGCCTGGAGGCAGAGCCAACAGTTCTGATGATGGATTGGAGGGCAGCTGAAGGAAAGAGAAATCGAAGCCAACTCCTAGGTTTCTGGCGTGGAGAACTGGATGGGGAGCAGTAGGTTAGGGCAAACCAGGAGTTCAGTTTGGGGAGTGTTCAGTCTGAGATCGAGATTAGACTGCAGACTGTCGGATGTGAGTCCAAAGCCCAGTGGAGAAGTCAGGGCTAGAGATACAAATTTGGGAGACATCCGCATAGAGATGATGTTTAAAGCATGAGATTGCCAGACTTGGTGGCTCACGCCTGTAATCCTAACATTTTGGGAGGACAAAGCAGGAGGATCTCTTGAGGCCAGGAATTCAAGGCTGCAGTGAGCTATGATGACACCACTGCACTCTATCCTGGGAGACAAAGCAAGACCCTGCCTCAATTAAAAAAAAAAAAAAAAAGGAAGAGATTATCACACCTATAGCCCCAGTTACTCAGGAGGCTGAGGCAAGAGGATCACTTGAGACCAGAGGTTCAAGGTTACAGTGAACTGTGATTGGGCCACTGCACTTTCTAGCCTCAGCGGACCCTCTCTTAAAAAAACAAAAAACAAAAGCATAAGATTGGAATTTGTCAGTCTGAGTCCTGGAAGGAAGACTGTAATTGATGAGAACTTAACAAAGTAATTGATGAGAATTTAACAAAGAGACAGTTTACAAAGGTATAGGGAAACCATCAAGGCATAGTCCAGCACACTGGGTTGGCAACCCCTGGGTGCTGTTACCACCCTCTTAGCCCTGGACAGAGCTGTGTGGACCTGCTACCTGCAGTGGAGGGGCTTGGAGGGAGGGGATGTGGGATAGACATCTTGACCTCACTCTCTTCTCTCCCATCAGCCGGCCCCAATGGAAGATTGTTGATGCAGTTGAAACAGAAATCTGAAAAGCAGTGCCTGGGAAGTAGGAGGAAATCAGGATGGGGCGGGCCCCGGAAGACCAAAGAGCTAATGGGAAGGAGGACAGAGGAAGCGGACAGCAACTGGGTCTGCCAAATGGTGACAGGTGTCCTTGGACAGAGAAAGCTCAGTGGAATGAGGACCAAGAGCTCAGTTAGCATGGCCAGAGGAAGGAACAGGAGGTGACAGAGTGGAGAAGTCCCTACAGAGATAACTTTTCCCAGAAGTATATAACTTTAATCCTCATCACCTCCCTAGCCAGAAGGCATTGCCAACCGCATTTTTCAGACAAGGAAACTGAGGCTTGGAGAAGGTTCACATCTGGCTCAGGTTATAAGCTGATGGAGCCCAGGTTGGCCTGATTCCAATTAGACCAATGAGGTCAGAGGGAGGTGGGTAGCAGCTGGAGGTTGGGATCGGGAGGGGACAGAGTGAGAGAGTGGAAGAGCACAGGGAAGTCATCACCAGTAGGCAGGGAGTTGGGAGAAGCCATGATCAGATAGTTGGATTACTGGGGGTCCCTGAGGCTGTGTAGCTCCCCTTCGCCCCCACTTTCTCTAGGTAACTATATCTTTCTTCCTGGTCACCCCAGAATGGCGGGGGTGGGGGCAGGTTCTAGGGAGAGCCTGCTTCCACCAAGGGGAAGAGTGGAAAATTTCCCCGGGGGTGGATGGCCCGCGCGGGGACATCGATCCTGTTCTTGAACGACACGATCTGGTCAGAGCCCAGCCTCAGGGAGCTGCTCCCTCCGGCCAGCCAGGATGCCTCCTGTCCCCAGTCTGGGCCTCCCTGGCAGCCTGGGCCCAAGGTGACCGACCGTCTTTCAACCGCAACCGCTACTCTGCGCCCCGGGCGCGCTGTCAGTTTCTCCCTCCTCCCTCGGTCTGGGAGTGGAGTGCACTTGGCCGCGGACACCGCGCGGACTTTTCCGGTAGGGGAGGGGAGGCCACTGCTCGGCTAGGCGGGGGCGGCGGAGCACTGCTGGGAACCCAGCGCCCGGCGCGCGATAAGGCGGCTCCTGGCGCCCCCTCGGGCCGGAGCTGTGCGCGGCAGGGGTGGGAGCTGGAGGGAAGGCCCAGAGGCCCGGGCGTCGCTGCCCGCTGGCTCACACCGGCGGGGCGGAGCTGGCCAGGTCCCGAAAAGATGGCTTCGGGGGACACCCCAACAAGAGGGCCAGTGATTCAGAGCCCAGTCGGGCGCGCGGCTGGGACTGTCTCCCGCGCAAGGCCAGGGACATGGGGCCGAAAAGGTGCCAAGGTGCGCTCAATGGGAAAACATTGCACCCAGAGTGGCCTCCCCAGGTAGACGGCCGGGTCTAGGGAAGCCCTTTTCCAAGAAGTCCTATTTTTTTAGCTGACCTGCGCGCACCAGCGGACGAAATTCGGTGCCCAGCCGAGACGCCCCTGTCCGGAGGGCGGGGCCAGGGCGGGGCCGGAGTCCTCCTGGCAGGTGCCAGGGGCGGTGCCTGGTCCTGCCCCCGGGGGCCGTTCTTGAGGCCAGAGGCGGGTCAGAGAGAAGCGGCCGGTGCGGGCAACGCCTAGGAACCCACGGGCCACGACTCCAGCCACAGGTGCCGCACAGGGCACCGTGTCCCAGCTCTGGCCATCAAAACCCTGGCGGAGGGGGGAACTGAGGCTTCCGAGCGGCTCCCAACCCTGGACATAGAGGCCCCGGGGCCAGAGAGCGGAGCCCTGGGGTCGCCTGAAGCTCGGGGCCACGAGCCCCCTGGGCCAGACAGCGAAGCCCTGGAGCCTGCTGTACAGCGGGACGCCGAAGTCCCCAGGCCGAGCTGCGAGGTCCCCGTGCCCACCGCAGAGGAGGGCGTCGAGACCCCGGAGCAAGAGAGAGAAGTCCTCAAGCCATCAGGCGAGCAGGACGCAGAGCGCGCCGGGCCGTCCACAGCTGCGGGCTTTGGGAGTCCCGAGCCAGGCAGCGACGACCCTGGGCTGTCCGAAGCGCGAAGTGCGGAGGTCCAGGGGCAGTGTCCCTCTCCCGGCCCTGAGACCTCCTCCTCTGGCAGGTCAAGCCTGTTCCAGCCGCCTCCGGAGGAGCTGCCCATGGAGACTCCCATTGAGCGCGAAATCCGCCGCAGCTGCGAACGCGAAGAGAGCCTGCGCCGGAGCCGGGGCCTGAGCCCGGGCCGAGCGAGCCGCGAACTCGTGGAGCTGCGCGTGCGGCCGGTGCTGAGCCTGCCCGGCCCGGGCCCCGCGCCCACGCGCGCCTTGGAGCGCGCGCGGGCGGGCGCGCAGATGCTGCGAGACATCGAGCGGGAGGCCCACCGGCAGGCGGCGCTGGCGCGCCCCGCGGCCCCGCCACTGCGCGCCAGGTCGCCGCCACAGCCGCTGGTCGAACTCAAGCGCTTCTTCGAGGCCGCCGCGGGGAGCTGCTCCTCGGCGGCGGCGGAGGGTGGCGGGGGCCCGCAGCGGCCGCTGGAGCCCGGAGGCAGGCCGCGCTCGGCGGGGCAGGGCCGGTGCGCGGTGCTGGCCCGCGCCCCGCCGTGTGTCGCTCCGTCACTGCTGGAGCACGAGGTGCACGAGGTGCGCGAGCGCGAGCGCGAGCTGCAGCGGCAGCGGCGCAGCATCTACGGTACCGCCGAGTTCAAGGAGCCTGCGCCGAGCCTCACCGGTAAGCCGCGGGGACACCCAGTGTTCTAGCCGCCCCCACTGACTGCCCAACTCCAGGGACCCCTTCTCTGGCCCTGCGATTCTCGGGGCCTCTCCTTGCAGGCTCCCAGACTCCTGGGACCCCCTTCTCAACGTTCCGTCCTTTGCCCACCCCTTCTGGCCTGCCCACCCCTGGTCTCCACTTCCCACCCGGAGTGATGGACTCCCAGCCCCACACCCTCTAGGTTGCGGGGGCGGGTGGGGGAGGATTCTAGATGTCTTCCTCTTTGTCGGGTTCCAGGGAACCCTGACTGGGTTCTGGCACTACTGGATCCTCCCTCTGAATTTTCCGGCTCCTGCCTCTCCATTCTGGGTCCACCTCCCTCCTCCTTCGGGTTCCTGGGCTCCCCAGAGCTGGATGGATGCCTCCATGGGGAAGAGAAGGGTGAACGCCTGTGTGTGTTAAAGGGGCGCGGCCGGCCTCCTTCATCCCGGCTGCCTCCAGCTGGCGAGAGGAGGGCAACCCCGGCTGAGCGCCCCTTCCCCCCCACAGCGAGCAGGGGCGACGGAAAGTTGGCGGTGATCTGGCCCCCCCGCAGAAAGGCCTCGGAGGACGGCCTGGAGCAGGTGGGAGTCCCCTTCTCTGCGTACCCAGAGCGCTTGTCGCTCCACCTCCTCCCTGGGGCGCCAGGACGCCGTGTGGAGAAAGATGTAGCCCTGCGCCCCCTTGGAGCGCCACTCTGGCCAGAGCTCAGTGTGGGGCGCAGCCCGGGGGTGAAGAGGATGCGGTCGTCCTGGGGTCCAAACCGCCCCACCCTGCACCTGGGTGCGGCGCGCGGGTCTCTGAGGCCGGCCTTCCTTCTGGCCCTCTCTCCCCAGGAAGAGCGCAAACCTTGAGGTTTGAGCAGGGTGGGACCTGTGGCCGGAAGTACCGGACCGGGAGGGGGGTACCCCGCGGTGCCCTCCGGATCGGCACAAGGTCTGGATGCGGATCAGCTCTCTGCGCTGGGGAAGATGAAATCGACCAGCCCTCTCCATAAAACTGCTTGGTCCGCCCTGGGAAACTGACCGCCACCCACAACTCGGCCAGTGAAGCCGTCCAGCCAGTCTCCTCCCAACTGCAAACTGAATTGCCCTCTCTCCCTTGACTATTAGAGGATCTCAGCTGCCCCCTCCCCCAATAAAGCCACTTCTTTCAGAGCAGTGGAGGCTGTTTTCTTCTGGGTCCTCCTCGTCTGGGGTGGGGCGGGAAGACCGAGGGCGGAGGGAGGCCTGAGAAAACCGCAAGAGGCGCCGGCCGGAATGCGGAATGCGGGAATGTGCCCTTATCGCCCTGTTCCTGGGCTGCCCGCCTCCCCCGGCCAGACCCAGCCTGGCCCGGGGCCGACTGCCCCCTGGCGGCACGGGCGCAAATGTGACGCTCGGACAGGACGCACGCCCCCCCTTTCCAAGTTTCTTTGTCAATATTTATTTGTGCCAATGCCGTGCCCCGCGCGGGGCGCTGGCTAGACACAAGTGATAAGAAGCTGTTCTACCCTGGAGACGTATACAATGTAAAAAAAAAAAAGGAAAAAAAAAGAAAAGAAACAGGGAAAAAAAA
This sequence comes from Cheirogaleus major, assembly GCA_963574435.1. Taxonomy (NCBI): domain Eukaryota; kingdom Metazoa; phylum Chordata; class Mammalia; order Primates; family Cheirogaleidae; genus Cheirogaleus; species Cheirogaleus major. The sequence continues at coordinate 15,330 of CAUYPO010122743.1, forward strand.
AGTGCATATGTGGTGAGGGTACAAGCTACTCCTCTACATCAGCAGTTTCTGATCATGGTCCTTGACATCATAGTTCCTCACAACAGAGGAGTGGAGTGAGGGAGGGAAGTGTTATGAGTTTCTGCTTTCCAAAAGCAACTGGAAACACAGCCTTTAAAAGAGAAATCTTTGCTTCTTAGACTATTAAATAAAAAATATATATACACAAAAATGTGAACTTTTCACGATTGGGACTACTTAGAAAAAACTTTTAAAATTATGAGGGAGGGAGGGAAGGAGAGTGGCAAGCATCACCTGTTTACAACAGAACCTGTGGCTGTCAATTTGCAAGCCCTGGTTAATTTCTCTTCTCTGGATGAATGAGGGTTGAAGAGGGTGGGTGAACACCCTAAGTTGTCTGTAAAACTGTATCTGTGCAGTTAACATTCTGGGGCTAGAGTTTAACAGCTTCTTAGAAGTGCACTGAGACCAGAAAAGGTGAGACCCAGGAACGTTTTGGAATTGCTGTTTGAACTCCTCGATCTGTCCAACTCTGTCCCCTGCATAGGGACAGCAAATGAAATACACATAAGAAAGGCTCATACAGCCAAGAGCAGCTCAGTCCATGAAAGGCCCAACTCCTGACCCCATCATCAGTACACTGACCACGTGCTTGACCTTGACTCTGGGAGATCTGGAGAGAAAGGCAGGAGACAGCCAGGGGTTCTCTAACTTTCCGGCATATTAAACTCAACTGAGGCCCCCTGTGCCAAGCAAATCAGAATGGGGGGTGGGGTGCTTGACATCGGTATTTTCATTTAAACCTCCCCAGCTTATTCCAACATGCAGCCAAGTTTGAGAACCATGATGCAGATGTAGACCAGAAGTTCTCAAAGTGTGGTACCTAGGCCAGCAGTAGCAGCCATACTTGGGGACTTGTTAGAAATGCAAGTTCTTGAGTCCTAACGATGGAATTCTCCACGTGATTCTGATACACGCTAAAGTGTGAGAAGCACGGGTGTAGACAGCTGCTGAGCAACAGAACCCAGGAAATCAAGCTTGCTTCCTTCCTCTTCCGGTATTGCACTGCCACTACCCACCGGAAACCTTTAGGGTATACAGACTGTGGCTTTCATTTGAAGAAGACAATCTAAAGCTGCTTGTGGCTAGTCTGAATTGAGATGCACTATAAGCGTGAAATACCAGCTTTCAAAGACTTAGTACAAAAAAGGAAAATATCTCATTACTAATTTTTGCATGGATTTTATGTCGAAATAATATTTTGGGTATATTGGATTAAATAAAAAATATCACTAAAGTGAATCTGACCTCTTTTATTTTTTATGCGGTTACTAAAAAGTTTGAAATTACGCATGTGACTTGCGTTTGTGGCTCGCTTTATATTTCTACTGGATCGAGCTAAGAGTCTTACAGCCGGCAGACTCACAGGGGCTACCTCAACTCAGTATCAGGGAATCAGAATATCCTTGAACTCATTCAGACCACGACCATAGACTAAAAAAAAAAAAAAAATCCTTGCAGTCAGAAATTGTCCCAGAAGCCCGCACGAAGAGTAAGGGTTTGGGCGTCCAGTCTTGACTCGCTTCGCCTCTTAGGTCCGTTTTTGGTCGCTTGTAAACTGAGGCTTGTGATAATACTATGTGCCAGGGACAACAAGGTGCGCGCTTTGCTCAAAAGCATTAGGGTTTCTCCTCTGACTATGGGGGAGGAGAACCAAAAGTGTTACTTGGTTTAAAAGGGAACAACGCGCAGCTGAGTGACACCCGGGTCAGGAAGGACGCCCTTCCTCTCGCAAGGGGCCAGCTGAGATCAGAAGGACCTGCTTAGGCTTCGAGCTCCGCCACTTGCTCGCGGGAGCTTTAAACAGGTGCGTTCACCTCCCTTATCCTGGGTCTCCTCTCCCGCCCCGGGGTGAAGAGAGGCTTAGAGATCCCAAGCTGGGGTTCCTTACGACTCTCCCACACGGCTCGCGCCCCGGATACCCGGAGAAGGACGGCGACCTACCCGGATCTAAAGTCCCCAAAGCTAGAAGAGGGTAAAAAAAAAAGTCTGACTCGGCCCTTCGGAAACTGATCGCGAACACTTTCCTGGGGCACGTCGGGTAATGTAGTCTTTTCCGTTAGAAAAAATAACTTTCCGGGTCAAACGGGAGTGGGCGTGGCCCTAAGTCTTTTCCTCCAGTGGGTGTTGAACTTTCCTGCTATCCGAAACTTGCGGTTTTCTGGCTTGTTGATCTGCGCCGCTACTTCCCTTTTTGCTTCATGCGCGCGTCTGCGCATGCGCCTCGCTCTCGCCCGCCTATAGGTAGGTTATGGGTTTGTTTCCGGTGACTACATTACCCAGAAGGCCAAGCGAGTGGGCGGGGCCTCCCCGCCCCCAAGGGGAGGGGCGCGGCGCTCGGAGCGGACGCGGAGCCTGTGACCTCTTTCTTTTATTTAACTCAAAACTGGCGTGTCCGAACTCTGGGCCCCACGGCCCGGCCGGACTCAGTGCGGACAGGTCGGCTCGGGCCGGCCCTTTGGAAGGCGAGGCCGGGCTACACTGGGGGAACGAGTGAGCCTCTCTCCTGCCACCTCTCCTGGAGTTTGAAACTGTCAAGCTCCAGCTCCCAGCCTCTTCCCCAGGTTCAAGACCCCTGCGCTGCCCACGCTGCGGGCCCCGCCGCGCTCGGGGGCCGGGCCGGGCCTGCCTGGCCCGTGAGGATCTGCACCAGCAGGTCGGTGGCCAGCGTGTGCGATGGCTCCTCGAAGCCGATGGTCAGCAGCTGTTGGTAGTCCCCAGGTGGCTGCGGGCACAAAATCCTGGGGGGGCCGGGGACGGCCAGGCCTGGACTTGAGTGCCCCCTGCCCTCGGGAGCCCCTCCCCTGCAGTGAGAAGCTGTGGCTGAAAGAGGCTTTGTTTCAGCTGGGGGGTGGGAAAAACCCTGGAGGGAAGTTGTTTCCTTGATGAGAAACTGAGAGTGTAATGGCAGCTCCCTTGAGGCTGAATAACTGTCTCTGACCTGGCCTAATCACACTGCTAGCTGTGTGTCCTTGGGCAGGTAACTTAACCTCTCTGAGCACCTGTTTTCTTCTTTGTAAAATGGTGCCAATAGTATAGACCTCAATGGGTTGTTACTAGGGTCTGTATAAAGTGCTTTTCAGGGCACAATAAAATGCTATCATTACCAAGGGCAGCAAACAGCTGGCGAAGAAAGATGGTCTTTGGTGGGGTTCTGCCCCTCCCTCCAGAGCCCAAAGCCCACCTTGCCATTGCTCCAGTTCCTACCATGAGTAAATGTCGTCCTCAGCCGGTCCTAGGGGCACCCATCGGCCAATGGACCACAGCTTCTGGATCTGGGGGCACGAATTGGCTGGACTCTTGCCTGTATCTTCCCAGGTATCGCGATAGCAGAGGAAATAGCTGGGAGGGGAGGAAGCAACAATGAAAAGTGATCAGTTTCATAGCTGCTTCTGTTGAGGGCTTTGATTTTTAAGAGGAGGTAGAAACTCATCACAAGTTGCTCTGAAATTCTCAGGTAGGAATGTGACTCAATAAATACCAAGGCCTTTTCTCCCCACCAGCCTCCTTTTAAGATAAGGGCTTTTATTTTGATGGGAGGGTGAGTTTAAATAAAAAAGGGTAGAGGTGGCCCTTCAAAGGTCTTTAGTTTTCTGGTTTGCTTTTCATGTTTTGGTAGTTCAGAGACCCATATTAGCATTCGTCATAGAGCGGGGGGACTTTTATTTTGGTAAGGGGACTTACTAATCCACATGGGAATCTTGCCCCCTGCCACTGGGCTCTGGGATGGTCTCCAGGCTCCAGCGCATCTTCTTATAGAGGTATCTGGGGAAGCGGCTGGCAGTGTAGGCGGCTGGGGCACAGTATCTGAAGATGGACACCTCATGGGAAGGGCTGATGGAGAACCTCCCGCAGAAGAAACAGGAGATGCTGGCAGGATGGGAGAGTGGGGGATGAGGCCGGGCCCTGGACTATGCCACAACCCCCCCCAAATCTGTCTTCTACCCTTTACCTCAGAGGGTCAGTGTCCTCCAGGCTCACGAACCCAAAGGAGGCATACATGAGGACCAGCTGTTCCAGGCGCAGGGTCAGCTGCTGGGAGATCTCTAACAGCTGCATGGAAGAGGAGGTGTAATGAGATCAGCTGGCCTGCCAGGAACACACACGTCCCTCCCTCCCACCCCCCAGGCCTGGAGCTGTGCGAAGAAAGGGGTGTGGGGTCTAGAAAACCTGCTTGGAAGTGCACACACACACCCCCTTTCGGATCAGCTCCTGCAGGGCTCCATAGATGGGGGGCATGCTCCTTGCAGCTGCCTCCAAGTACAGGAAGTAGGGCTCGCACATCTGTAGGAAGGTTGGCATGGCCTTTGCCAGCTGTTCCTTCTGTACGCTGTCCCTGCTGAAGGGAGAAGGGGGCCTTTGCCTGGGGTCCCTCCCCCTCTTACCAGTTGCTCCCATTCTACTCACCCTCCACCAGCATCCCTGGCCTAGACAGACCCCCGGTACAAAATCTCCGAGTCCCAGGCCTTTCTTCTGAGCATGGTTCAAGCCCACCTACATCTAAACCATTTGGAACACCTGTTAAAAGGCTGACACCTGAGGCCCACAACCCACTACAGACTCAAAACTCCGGGCAGGGTGAAGCCCAGAAATCTAGGGTTGAAACAGCCTCCCAGGGGATTCCAATGGACATGGAAACTTGACAATCACAATCTCTTTTTCCCCTGGTGTGGAAATCACATTACCCCTTGGGGGGTCTCAAACTGGCAGTCTGTGGGCCCAAAACCGGCCTCAAGTGAGTTTTGTTTAGCCCGACACAGGGTTCAAGATCTAAACCAACATTTAAAAACTGGGAGAGAAAGTCCTAGAGATTTGGCAACCCCCCAGGCCCACAGGGGGTCGCGGGATGTCTCTGAAATTGGATCCCTAATTGGCTAGCTTCATTTGCCGTCTCCCTCTGGCTCCTAATGCTTTAATTTTGCAACCGTGGTGTGTGTCACCTAACCTGTCACCCTCCTCTGAGTCTCCTTACCCATAGGGACCTCAGACCCCGTCCCGCATCACCTGTAGAGCAAGTAGCTCTGGAAATCCTCTGCCTTCTTGAGCAGGTAGCGGAGCTGTTCTGTGATGGGGCTGAACATCGTGTCCAGGGGTAGGCGAGGAGGGGCTGGCCCGGGACCGGGGACCAGAGGCTCGGGGGAAGGCGTGGAGGCGGCTGAGGCCTCCGGCAGCTGCTCCTGAACATCCTCAGGCTCGGGCTCTGGCGGGTCCCCAGGAATGGCAGGGGGCGTCGACCACGAGGGGTTTCCGCAGGCCTGCGCCCCGGGTTCTAAGTCGTCTGGGGGCGGCGTCTCTCCAGGGCCCAGAGGGAGCGGCCCCACGAACCACTGCTCCGAAGCCATGGCCGGGCCGGGGGCGGGGACCTGAGCCCTTTGGGCGGCTGCGGATGCTCAGGTTGGCCTCCGGTCCCGCCCCGCCCCGCCCCGCCCCGGGGCCTCGGACTTGCCTGGGCCGGGAGCGCAGGCCCCTCCGACGCGCCCCTGCCTCGACTTCTCCCGCCGCAGCCGGCGCCGGGCGAGTTCGCCGCTTTTGAATTTCCACACGCGGGAGGGGCGCGCCGCTTGATCCGCGCTGCGCAACCGCTGCGCACCCTCGGGCCCCGCGCACACGCGCGCTCCGGGAACCTGGCGGCGGGGAGGAGGGGCGAGCCCGGGCCGACAGCCTGGGCGGCGCTGGGACGGTCCCGTCTCGGGCTGCGGCCCCAGATCCAGCTCCTTTCTCTCACCAAGGCGACTTCCTAGAGAAGAGGGGTCTCTAACGTGCGTCCAAACCTCAGGGCGCAGGTGTACAGAGGAAAGACGCCGAGGTCCCGCCGCCACTCCCTGACCCCAGGAGCCTGTGCTTTTGTTGTTTCCACTCGAACGGAGTTGAGAAACTGCGTTAGAACTTCGCAGCGATTTGCGATGTAGTAGCTATTACTACTGTAAGTCTTAACTTGGAAATTTTTTCCTATCCCGTGATTTTATCTAATGGCCCAATCCTTTCTGTTACTTTTATGGACAGGAGCAGGAACCCCTGGAAACCCTACCATGGTCACAGAATAGACCCCTGCCCCCAACATTTGTAGACTCTATTGTCTGTAGCATACACAGGCTGACAAGTTACACAGCCATGAAGCCAAAGACATTAATTATATTTAAAGACTCTGAGGAAAGAACTCAGACAGGTGTCAGATGCTGTCCTGGGTGACCGTGAGCTAGCATCTTCCTTCCCTCATCTGTAAAGTGGGTTTTCACGAGTTCTTTGCTTCATAGACCTACAGGGAAGACAACTGAGGAAAAATGCTCTTAAAGCATGGAATTGCTCAAGAGGCTGAGGAGGGAGGATTGCTTGAGGCCAGGAGTTTGAGACCAGCCTGGGCAACATAGCCAGATCCTGTCTCTAAAAAAAAAAAATGTCGGCACTGGACTGCAGTCCCAGCTACTCAGGAAGCAGAGGAGGGAGCCCAGGAGTTTGAAACTGCAGTAAGCTCTGATCATCCAGCCTAGGTGACAGAGTGAGACCCTGTCTCTTTAAAAAAAAAAAAAAAAAAATGGAGTTAACTGCTAGTCACTCAACAAACATTTGAGCACCTACTGTGTGTGCCTGACTCTGTTCTGTCCACACCCTCCTGGAGCCCTACTGTCACAGCAGGCGGAGGCAGCCCCACTCACTCGGCTTTCTCCCGGCCCAGACAATTTTGTTCTAACCGTAGCATCTCCCAGGGGGCTCTTCAACACCCTTCCCCACCCCATTCATAAAACAATGGACTCTGTGGCATTATTTTTTCATTTTCCTTTTTTTAAAATTTTATTTAAAAAACTTTCGGTGCAATATTAAAAAGCAATACAGCCAGCTGGAGCGACAACCAACAGAAAGAAAGTGGGGAGGGCAGGGAAGGCCCAGGGACCCCACCCCAGCTGCTGCCCTGGAGGCCAAGGGCAGACTGGGAGGGGCGTGGGCGGCGGGGGGAGGGAGGAAAGGCCACCCACCAAAATGAACAGGCAGAAAAAAACATTTATATAGGAAACAACTGGCTGGACTGAAGAGTTCTTGGGGAGATGAGAAGCACCCCCCATTCCTCTTTTTTTTCTTTTTCCAAAAATGTCCTGGGCTGGGGGAGGATTGGCCTCCAGGCGTGAAAGGCCGCTGTCCCCCCCAACCACACTGATGAGCTGGGGGGCAGCAGGTGTGTGTGTGAGACAAGGAAAGAGATGAGTAAGGGAGAGTGTCCTCTCCCTGGAATCTGTTATGAGGGCGTCCCCATCCAGCTCCTGGACTCTGGGGGATCTTAGGTGGGAGGGGCTGGAATGGCCTGGGGCAGGGGCAAGGCTGGGCGCTCAGCCCAGAAAGCCATCAGGGTCATCGTCCTCAAAGTGGCCTTGCTGAAGCACCTTGATGTGGTGCTCGTAGATTTTCAGGGCTGGGCCCAGGCGGATGGACAGGCCGGTGAGGACGTCTGTACGTTGCATTAGCAGCAAAGACTTGCCATCGATTTCCTGGGCAGGACGGGCACAGAGAGCAGGGTCACAGCACACCCGTGCTGAGGCTGTGTGTGTGTGTGTGTGTGTGTGTGTGTGTTGCGTGGTCCTGGGCTGGGAACTCACCTGTTCTTGGAAAGCTGTCGCCTGCTCGGGGAAGCCTGCTTCTGTGAAATATTCCACCACATCCATCACCGTCCACTCCACGGGGTCAGCCGGCTTCTCTTTGCGCCCGGGACTGCAGCAAAACAAAGGGCCACCAGTGAACGCTGATGGCCCTCTGGCTGTCACACACACCTGGGCATCACCCGCATGTCTCAAACACCCCAACTTACGGACAGCCAAAGGGGGTCCCGTCGGCCCCAGGGAGGGCTGGTTTTCCTGGGGGCAAAGGCACCGGGGATGGGGAATCTGGCCCCGTGGCGACAGAGGCTGGGAAAGAAACAGCAGCTGCCTGTGGCTTTGTCTTAGGGCTGCGTTGGTCCCCACCAGGCACCGCACCCAGAGGGGTCTCCTCACCTGATCCCCCCTCCTTATTCATGGTTGCCATGGAGAACACCTGGCGGGTGCCGCTTCCGGGCGCTGGTCCCCGCCCTTCATCCTGGCCCTGGTGGGGTCCACAGGGTGACCACTCCTTGACCCTCTCCTTGGCACTCTGAGGGCCCCGCTCGCCATTAAGTTGATGGTGCTGAGCACCTGCAGGACGGTCACTCTCTGGCACTTCTGAGCTCTCAGACACATCGTCTTCATCATCTTCGTCTTCTTCATCATCATCTTCCTCTTCTTTCTCAAGCACTCGCTCTTCTCCACCCCTCTGGGCCCGGGAGGGAAGCAGGCAAGGTAAGTAGCTGCTCTAATCCTGGCCCCAGACCCTGGGATCCGGGACCCAGTCGCGTGCCCAACGCCACCTTTAATAACAATACGGACTAACTTTTACGCGTCACTCCGTGCCGGGCTCTGTGTTCATCAAACCCTCAGCAACCAGATCTCACGAAACTCGCTCAACAACCCCAAGGGGTCGCTACTGTTATTAATCCGCGTTTACAGCGGAGGAAACTGAGGCTCGGGGAGATTAAGTCACTTGCCAAGGTCACCACACGCCGAGCCCGCGGGGAACGCGCGCAAAAGCCCAGCCACCCGCCGCCCAGTTGCTCTCGGGACTCGCGCCCCCGCCACCAACTTCGCCGCACCTGCCCACCGCGCGGCGCCCCGCTCCCGGCTCCCGGCTCCCGGGCGCGCTCACCTTGCTCCGAGACGGGCGGGCGCTGGCGGTCGGCGGCGCCCGTCCGGGCCTGTCCCCTCGGGGCAGCGCGAGCGCTCCGAGGCGGGTGCGCTCCAGGCGGCCCCGCGCCGCCGCCTCCTCTTCCAGCAGCCCCTGCACGCGGCCGCGGGTCAGGCGGCCTCCGGAGCCGCCGCTGCCCCCGAGGTAGCGCACGACTTCCCGCAGGCTCACGGGCCGCGCCGGGCCGCCGGCCCGCGCCGCGCCCCCCTCCGGCGGCGGCTGTGGCTGCGGCGGCGGCGGGGGCGGCTGCGGCGGGTGGGGCGGCGCCGGCGGCTGGGGCGGCGGCGGCGGCGGCGGCGCCCGGGCGGCGACGGCGGGCGGGGGGGCGCGGCGCGGGCCGGCCGGGGGCGCCACCGCCGGGGGAGCGGCCGGCGCGGGCGGCGGCGCGGCCAGGGGCGCGGCCCGCTGCGCGCGGGGGCCCGGCTGCGCGGGGCCGGGCGAGGGGGGCGCTGTGGCGGCGGCGGCGGCCGCGCGGGGCGCCCGGGCCGGGGCGGCGGCGGCGACGGGCGCGGGCGGCGGCGGCGGGGCGGGCGTGGGCGGCGGCGCGGCGGCGGCGGCGGCGGGGCCCCCGCGGGGGGCGCGCGGCGGGGCCGGCGGGGTGGCTCCGCGCCGGGGCGGCTGGACGCGCGCCGCGTTGCGGTACGAGATGCTCCCCTTGTAGCTGACCCGGAGCACGGCGCGCTGCTGGATCAGTTTCTCGAGCTCGGCGCGCGTGCGCTCCGGCTCCGGGCCGTGCCGCCGCCGCACCATCCGGCAGATGCGCTCCAGGTCCGGCCGCGCCTTGCGCGAGCGCAGCGAGTCGATCGTGTCCAGGATCCACTCTTGGTAGTGCGGGGAAGCGGCGGACGACGAGGCGGCGGCAGCCGTGGTGGCGGCCGCCGCCGTCTCCGGCGGGGGTAGGGCCGGGGGCCCCGCCATGCCTCCCGCCCGGCCCGGCTGCACCGTGCGCGCTGCCTCCCTCCCAGCGCGGCGCCCCCTCCCCGGCTCCCCTCCCTCCGCCGCTGCCCGCCTCCTCCGCCTCCCCCCCCGGGGGGCGCAGCGCCTCGGCGGAGCGGCGGCGGCGGCGGCGCTGCTGTTTCTTTGCAAAAAAAAAGAGAGAGAGAGGGAGCGAGAGAGAGAGAGAAAAAACAGTGAGAGAGAAAGAAAAGAGAGAAAAATATGCACACACTCACTCACTCGCACGCACGCACACACAGCCCGCTTCTGCTGGGCGCGCGCGGGGCCGGGGATGCGAGGAGGGAGGAGGGGAGCGCGGCGCGGCCGGCCCCTCCCCGCCGCCGCCGCCGCCGCCGCCGCCGCCGCCGCACGCGCGCCCTGCGCCCGGGACACTCCGGCCCCCCTACTTCCCTCCCTCCTCCTCCCGCCTCCCGCCGCCCGCCTTCCTCCCTCCCACCCCCACGCGCCCGCTTTTAAGGTGGAGCCCGGGCCCCCCGTCCGCCCCCTTTACCCCGCGCTCTCGCTCACTCCGGCTCGCTCCGGCCCCCCCTTACAACTCCCGCGCGCTTTTTAAGGAGGCGCCGCGGAGTTGGCGCCGGGGCGGGGGCGGGGGAAAGCGACGGGCGGGGGAGGGGGAGGGGAGTGCCGGGGGGAGGGGAGAGGGGGCGGGCAGGGCAGGCGGGCGGCGCTCGGCCGCCCTCCAGCCATTGGGCGCGGGACCCAGACGTCCCCGGCGCCCAGCCCCCCTCTCCACGCCTCCCCGGCGCGCTCCGCTCTCGGGACCGCACTTACCGGGAACTCGCCGCCCGCGGGCCGGGGCCGGCGCGCTCGCCGGGCGCTGCGGGGACCCTCGGGCTGCCGCCGCCCCCTCCGCTCCTCCGGCGCGCCTGGTCCCGCGCTTTGGCTGCGGGGAGGGGGGCGCGCACCGTCTCCCTCCCTCCACTCCCCCTGCCTGGGCCGCCCCCGCCGCCGCTCGGCCTCCCGGCGCGCCGGCCCCAGCGTCTCCCTCGAGCGCCCTCTCGGCCCGGGGCTGGACGCGGAGAGGTCGCGCTGCGGATTCGGGGACCCCGAATCCGGGGGTCAGAGGGCAGTTTGGCGCCCCCTTCTCCTGCGGGGCGGGAGGAGTGGCGGCATTCCAGCTAAACCCGCTTTCACTAGGACTCCAGGCCAGGGCCTGATCAGCCTGGACGCTGGGGTCCGAAATTCCCTTTCCAACCCCCTGGGGGTGTGTGGGTGGGTGACCGAAGTCGAGAACACCAGCGACACTTTTTTTTTTAAACAAAACTTTATTGGTAATAGTTTTCAAATATGTTTACAACAGCACACTGTTCAAGAGGAAGTCTCGTCCTTCGCAGCACACAGGTTGAATCGCCCCGTGCCCACCCGGGGCCCCACCCCAGGCCTGAGAGCCCTCCTGGGATGGGGAGAAGTTATGAGAGGGACAAACAGAGGGATGAATGGGTGGCTCCCCACTTTTCTATTGAGATAAAAGCACAAATCAGATGGAGGTGGAAGTGACGGGCAGCTGTCGGCTAAGCTAGAAGAGGGGCGCCCAGGATGGTGGGGGGACCCCAGAAGCTGCTGGGTGAGTAAAACAGGCAGCCCCTCCCCAGCAACCCTGGCCTTGAACCTTGGGCCGTGCAGAGGGGGCCGGGGGAGGGGGACTTTGCCTTCCATGTTCTTTTGCAGGGTTGCCTTCCCAACTGAGTTGAGAGGAGGCTGCACATTACTATCTGGCTGAGAATAAAATTAAGGAGTTTGGGGGGAGTGCTGCTGGGAGGAAAGACTCTGGGCGTGGGGCTCCCCCTCTGTCTTTTTTTGGGGGGAGGGTGACTCCTCTTTGGCAGGGAGAGGGGCAGCTGCTGTGTCTGGCTCCCAAAGCCCAAGGGTGAAAAAAGGTCTGTTGGGGAGGGGACTAGGGGCTTCCCAAAGGGGCTGAGACCCTTGCAGGATTGGCAGGGGACCCCCGCCACCACCCCGAGAGGGGGCAGGAGAGATTAGCAGCTCAGGACAGAGGTTCAAACCCTAGCACCTCCCTTGACAAAGTCAATCTGGTTCCCAGCCTTGTTCAAATGGATTTGGGGGGGTGGGGAGCAAGGGAGTGGGGAGGGTAGAGGAAAGAGGGGAGGGAGGCACTGGTGGAACTTAAATAAGATTTTAAATTGTTTTTGTTTTTTTTAAAAATTCTAGCAAGCAGCCCACTGAACATGTCACTAAAATCTCTTCTTCCCAGGCAGGCAGGGTTGTTCTGAAGGGAAGGTTGGCTTTTCCTTCACTGACCTTTAGTGGGGGTGCCTGTGGTGGGGTTGGGGTGCAGTGGGGTCTGGAGGTTAAGTTTGGGCCCCTCTTTCCACAGCCCATCCCTGCATACACCAGCAAGACCTTGCCCGACTGGAGCTGAGAAACTCGTTTAAAACAGGCAGAAGTGGACTGGGGTGGGGGTGTCAGGGAGGAGGGAGGGAAAAGTGGTAGAAGGTACAGGAGGGTTCGAAGGAGATGGGGGGAGCAGCTGGTGTTTCTGTCCCTCCAAATATCTGGGCTTCCTGCTCCCCCTACCCTGGAGGGTGGGGTGGGGGTGAAATTAGATGCAAGGAACTCTGAGGCCATCTGGCTGTTCAATCCAACCCTCCCACCCCCCCACCCAAAAAAAAAAAAAAAAAGAAGGAAAAAAAAGAAAAGAAAACCCGTGGGGCCACAGGCACACTCCTAAAACTCAGAAAACTCCTTGCCACACTTCTCACTGATGGACACCCGGATCTCTTCCTCCTCATAGTCGTCAAAGTTACTCGTGTCGCCAGGGCCTTTAAACTTTGGTATGAAGGGAGCTTCCACCTGGAGAGGGATCAAGAATCACCCAGGACTCAGTAGTCAACATAATCCTTATTACAACAATAAATGCAAATGGCCTCACATTCAAGAGGTATTTACTCTGACCCAGGTCTGTGCTTAGCATTAGGACATGATTCTTCTTAACAATCCAAGACTCTTATCTCAGCCAACTCACCAAAGGGGAAATTACTTCCCAGAGAGAGGCATCTCTTGCCCAAGGTCACAGAGTGGCCAAATGACGCCAGAATCCCATTTCTAGACCCCACTGGCTCTAAGCTGTCTACTCTAGGTTGTCCCTGAACCCGTGGTCTCTTCCCTTTCCATCTCTTCACTGGCAGCCCTCCCTGACACTTGGCCTCCCCCTGAACCCTGAGCATGCTGGGAGGGGAGGCCCACCTTCCTCTGGTAGATGGCGATCCAGTCAGTCGTGGCAAACCACTTGTGGTTCTTGATATCATTGACTCCGTTCTTGAGGTTTCCAAAGCGCTTGGTTAGATCCACCTGCAGGAGGTTCCGAAGTAGGTCCTTCAAGTCAGAGCTGAAGTGGGAAGGGAACCGCACCTGGAGGAGGGGTACACAGACAGGGTAGGGAGCTGCTCCATCCAACAGTCCAGTTGGGCAGAGGCCCCCGGATTTCAGTGTCTGCTGGAATCCTGTAAAAACAGCTCGTTGGGCCTACCCTAGGGTTTCTGATTTAGAAAGGCTGGGTGGGGCCTGGAAATCTGCTTGTAATACGCACCCTGGCAATGCTGCTGCCGGAGACGGGACCCCTTTGAGAACCACTGCTCTAAAGCAAGTGCTGTGATGGTTCTCATTTCAAAGAAGAGGAAACTGAGGCTTGGAGGGGTTGAACAGCCCCCCAAGGTCACACCAAGGAGTGGACGGGCAATTGCATCTCAGGTCCATAGGACTCCGGAACCTCATCTTTAGCTGCTGCTTCTTAAAGGCCGTTCTGCCGGGGTCGGGAGACTCTGAAATCTTCACACTCGTGAGAGAAACTTGGCCCCACGCTTTCCTCCTAGCTCAGGCTCTTCCATTCTTTAAGGCCCAGCTCAACTCTTCCAGAAAGTTTTCCCCAAAGCTGAGCCCATGGCCTTGTATGCAAGTAGTCACTGGATTGACAGCTGCAAGAAACAACTTCCAGTCCCTGCTCTGCCTCTTACAAGCTGTGCGACCTTGGCCACGGCCCTTAACCTCTCTGCGCCTGCGCATGTGTCTCTAACGCGGGGCAGATATCCCAGGGTTGGCTGAGGGAGATAATGCCACCAAGGGTGCGTGGGACTTGGAAAAGTGCTACAAAGAAGGGAGTTATGCTCGTCTTCCTCTCTTCCCCCAAGGAAACTTCCATGGCTTTTTCTTTTCTCCCCCCACCCCCGCCTTGGCCATTTTCTGGGAATTTCTATTCTGCCTGGTGGCAGATGCCTCATCTTTCCCCTGCAGTGATGTGGACCGTGTGTCCGGCCAGCGTGCCCCCACTTTGCAGTTGGTGACTTCTACCCTCCCTGAGGGGCACGCGGCTAGCTCCCCGGTTCCCAGCCGGCCAGGAGGAAGCTCAGAGGAGTGAAGCAACTTGCCCGAAGTCTCACAGCCAATAGGTGGCAGGGCTAGGCCTCCAGCCAGGCCAGCCCACCCAAGGCTGAGCTTGCGTCTGTTTCCACCGTTTTCTGGTGACTCTGGGCCAACCAGCAGCTCCCACGCATGGGGCACTGGACCAGGTGGAGAGAGGTGGCTGAGCTGCCGCTTACTCCACTTATAATGATACCTCCACTTACTCGCCGAGGTGCCATCCAGGACCAGACACGTCCCCTTTCCAAGCCTCAGTTTCCTCACCTCTCCCACGGAGGTGCCACTCTCTCGGGGTCTGACTGAGGGGGTGAGTCCAGGACCTGCCAGGTGGGGATCACTTGGCGCACTTTGTAGATGAGAACTCAGACGGTTCTGCCGCCCCTTGCCCAGACCCTTGGAGCCGGCCCCGTCTGCGCTTGGAGAGCAGGCGTGGGCTGCGTCCCCCAAGCGATGGCACTCCCTGGTGGGGCCAGGGGTGGCACCTGGGAACCAAACACATTCACTTTTCTGCCTTGAAACCTGTGAAAACGCATTCTAGGCGGGACAAGCAAAGGCGAGGGTGGCCTGGTGTCAGGGCAGCTCGAGTTCTGTGGCCAAGGAGTTCCGACGAGGCTTGGGGTTTTGGAAGCCCTTGGGATTCTGGCACTGTGGGTCAGGGGCTAGACTTCGAGGCGGCTCAAGGGGTTGGCTTCTAGATTAATGAGCTTCTAGAGTATTCCAACAAGCAGGGATCCGCAGATAGTGGGATAGGCGGGCAGGGAAGGGTCTGCTTGTCCCCTCTGGCATGTGGGCCTCACCTTCCCGGAGACAATCTTCTCATAGATCTGGATGGGCTGGTCGGCGAAGAAGGGCGGGTAGCCAGCAGCCATCTCATAGATGAGAACACCCAGGGCCCACCAGTCCACGGCCTTGTTGTAGCCCTGGAGCGAGATGGGGTTGAGGGCGTGGGGTGAAGAGGGACCGAGGGCGGAGCCGGCCTCAAGAGAAGGGGTGGGCTGGGGGAGCGCCTACTTTGCTCAGGATAATCTCAGGGGCCAGGTACTCGGGGGTCCCGCACAAGGTCCAGGTGCGGCCCTTCACACGCTTGGCGAAACCAAAGTCCGTCACCTGCAGGCACAAGAATGAGCGGTTGGCCGGGAGGGAGGGTCCAGGCCGTGGCCACCTGGGCTGCCCCTCACCCGGCCCGGTGGGCACCTGAATGTAGCCCTGCTGGTCAATGAGGAGGTTCTCCGGCTTCAGGTCCCGGTAGATGAGATCAAGCGAGTGTAGGTACTCGAAGGTCAGGACGATCTGGGCCGCGTAAAAACGGGCATGAGGCTCGCTGGTGGGGACAAGCGGGAAGGTGAGTTCCGGTGGCCACACCCCCAAATGTTCCAGCAGGTGGGCCCGAGGAGCCATCCCCAGAGGAAGACGTCCCCAGTCCAGCTATCAGAAATGGAAAAGCAACTGGGCATGGTGGCTCCCGGCCATAGGTAATCTCAGCTACTTGGGAGGCTGAGGCAGGAGGATCGCTTGAGGCCAGGAGTGTGAGACCAGCCTGGGCAACATAGCGAGACTTTGTGTCTACAAAAAATAAAAAAATTAGCTAGCATGGTGGCACATGCCTGCAGTCCTAGCTAACTGGGAGGCTGAGGCAGGAGGATCGCTTGAGCCCAAGGGTTTAAGACCAGTCTGGGCAACATAGCGAGACCCCATCTCTACAAAAAATAGAAAAATTAGCCAGGTGTAATGGCACACACCTGCAGTCCCAGCTACTCGGGAGGCTGAGGTGGGAGGATCACATGAGCCCAGGAGTTTGAGGCTGCCGTGAGCTGTGATCTTGCCATTGCACTCCAGCCTGGGCGACAGAGTAAGATCCCATCTCTTACAAAAAAAAAAAGGACAAAAATGCACAAGCAGAGATATTCAGATAGCTTGACACTGGAAACAGCTTGAATGTCCATCACTGGGAGAATGGAATCACAGATGGTGATATATTCATACAAGGGAAAACCACTCAACACCACCACCAACAACAGGACACACTATGATCTACTCAGTGAGGTGGCTGGACTTCTAACGGATTCTGTCAAGCAAAAGAAGAAAGACACAAAAGAACATGAACTGTATGATTCTGTTTGTGTCAAGTCCAAACACAGACAAAACAAATGCATGGTGTTTGGAGCCAGAAAGGACAGGGATTTGAGAGAATTTTCTGGGGTGATGGAAATGTTCTATGTGATGTTTTGGGTGGAGGTTATGTAAGGGCATACAACTGTCAAAACTTAGGGAATAGGCCGGGCGTGGTGGCTCACGCCTGTAATCCTAGCACTCTGGGAGGCTGAGGTGGGTGGACCGTTTGAGCCCAGGAGTTTGAGGTTGCTGTGAGCTAGGCTGATGCCACGGCACTTTAGCCTGGGCAACAGAGTGAGACTCAGTCTCAAAAAAAAAACAAAAAACTTATGGAATGGAATATTGAAGATCTGTGTATATTTTTTTAAATTTTTTTCTTTTAAAATTAAATTTTATTTAAATTTTATCTTCTTTTTTTTTTTTAAA
>CAUYPO010122744.1:0-10818 GCA_963574435.1 Cheirogaleus major
AAATATATATAGAAAAAATGAGCCGGGCATGGTGGCGCATGCCTGTAGTCCCAGCTACTCGGGAGGCTGAGGCAGAAGGATCGCTTGAGCCTAGGAGTTTGAGGTTGCTGTGAGCTAGGCTGACGCCACGGCACTCTAGCCCAAGGCAACAGAGTGAGACTCTGTCTCAAAAAAAAGAAAAAAAAAAAAGAATGGGCTCAAATTTAATTATAAACTATAATTAAATGAATGGTGGTGAATGTCCTAAAAGGGAAATTTATCAAGAGGGGGAAAAAACGACAACATACCAAATATTCCTTGCCTACTTGTGAAAGAGATATAAGACCAATCTAATCACTACTTTCTCAAGATGCCTTTCTAAATTCTAAAAAAACAGGCAAATTATTACCTGTTTGGTTTTAGCTAATGCAAGTCTAACCTACCAAAAATATGTATGGTATTTATAAGCTGAATGCCTCTTAACAGTATTTAGGATCCCTCTGTATAATCAATGTATAAGCATAATTATGTCCATTTCATGAGGCTCTGCAGATGATTTTACTATGCAAATGGATTACACAGAATATTTTTAGTTGTTACATATTTGCTTTTAAGATATGTCACTGAAACAAATCTATTATTAATTTGATGACAAGTCCTTCTCAAGAACAAGATTTCCAAGTGCAACATGTTTCTATGGGAACATACACATTGTCTAACAGTTTCTACAGAAAATATATTATTTCAAAAAGTAGACTCCTCTATAGTGATACTGTACTTAATTTTACTTTGCATGTAGAACTTTTAACCTAGAAAAATACCCATATGTAAAAAGCAAATTTGGGCTTGGGCTGGGCACATTGGCTCACACCTGTAATCCCAGCACTTTGGGAGACTGAGGCAGAAGGTTTGCTTGAGCCCAGGAGTTCAAGACCAGCCTGAGCAACAACACAGCAAGACCCATCTTTACAAAAAAACTTTAAAAAATTAGCCAGGCATGGTGGTGTGCACCTATAGTCCTAGCTACTAAGGAGGCTGAGACAGGAGGATTGCTTGGGCCTAGGAGTTTGAGATTACAGTGAGCGATGGTGACACCACTGCACTCTAGCCCAGGCAACAGAGTGAGACCCTGTCTTAATTAAAAAAAATAAAATAAACAGTAAATTTTAAATTTCTTTCAAGGTTTTGGCTTAAAAATAGCCAAATAAATGTATGTGGCAAAATGCTTCTTGGATGTACCCAGTCCAATGTCTCTGTAACAGACTGGCTCTGTAGATGTTACTAATGTCTAGATTCCTTTGACAAGGAATATACTCAAGTCTTCTTACTCTGCAGGTATTAACTCCATATGAATAGAAGACAATGATAATGTTCAAGTCTCTGTGATAAATTTGGAATGGTGATAAACCTGAAATGTTAACCCTGGAAATAAAAATTCCCATAATTATCTAATTGCTTAAGAAGCATTTTGACTTTTAAGCAGGGCTTTAATGTTTATACTGTTTGTCTCTTCAGGTTTTTATGTTTGAAGTGCTATAGTTTTGAACAAAAACCTTCTGCAAAGTCTCTCTGAAGCACTTTTAATTTTGTTCTTAAAATAGAAATGTGATCCAGAAGATGGAACAAGGGCTTCTAGAGCTTGCATTTGAATCTAAGTTCTGCTATTTACTAACTTAATGTGCCTTACGATGAGGAAGAAAATAGTATCTACCATACAATGTTATTATAAGAATTAAAGAAAAGAAAATAATATCTATAAAACACCTAACACATAGCAGGTACTTGATAAATGTTAGTTCCTCTTGCTGCTTTCCCAGCTGGCAAGCAGTGGGTGAGCAAGCAACATGAAGAAGGGGAGTGGGAAGTCTCTTTTCTTAGGAGGCATGACCCTCATCAGAGCCAAGGGCTATCATTTAAGAGCCATTAATGATGAGACTGAGAACAGACACTCAGCTGTTCACTTCTTTCTCAGAAATATATGAAATTTAAGTTCATTTAAAAATTAAATATATTCACTTATTCCTCCAGAGGTAGTAGATTCATTACGGAGCCTTTGTCTTCTACGCGGGGTGAGCAGAATTTCTGAAAAATAAGGAAAACATTTGGCATAATTAGAGTATCAACCTGAGTAATAGCATATCAATTCCATTAGTATGATAGTTCCTTTTTCCCCCCTTCTAGTGGAAATCCTTAGGTGGATTAGAAAGAATTTTTAAACTACCAGAGACTAATTCTACTCCCTGGGTGTATCTTAAATTACTGGTTGCTTAGAGACAGATTTTCTTTCCAACATTATTTTACCCTCTAGTTTTTAACATACTTAATGCTTTAGATGATAGTTCAAAGGTATAGTCATAATTACAGTTTTAAAGCTGCTGAATTAATTACTTTTGTTACAGATAAGTGATTTCCTTAGTTCACTTTTATATCTATCTTCAGCTTCCACAATGACTTTGTGACGATCACATTGGTATGGGCAAGAATGCAAGAGCTTGCTAAAATTTCGGCTATTCAGGGATATTCCTACTGCTATGCAACCTAAAAGAAAACAAATTAAAGTGATGTATAGATGTCACAAAATATCTAATAACAAATCTATGAAAGCAAATATCTATATGATGGTAAATGAAGTGAAATCAGGAACTTACTGTAAATACCTCAAGAAGTTCAAAGTCATGTGAGGTAATAGAGACAAAAAATACAATACAATGAAATAAGTTGCTAGGATAGAGGTGTGGACAGAGAGTTATGACACTATAGAAAAGGAGCATCTAAGCTTGTCTAGTTCTGAGCAGGAGTCGCTGTTAAGGGAAGACAGCCAAAAGAAATGATCCTTAAGCTCAGTCATCTTTTTAAACATTTTTTTAAATGGAAAATTTCAAACACACAAGAGTAAAGGGCAGAGCATGATGAACCCCTATGTATCCATCAGCTAGCCCCCCAAAAATTATTAACTCCTGGCTAATCATGTTTTATCTACATCCTCACCTACTTGACTCTGTCCCCATGTACACACTGGATTATGAAGCCTGGAATTTGCATTAAAGTATCATTTCATCTGTAAATACTTTTTATTTTTAATCTTATTTTTTAGAGATGGGGTTTTGATCTGTTGCCCAGGCTGGAGTGCAGTGGCATAATCATAGCTCACCATACCCTCAAACTCCTAGGCTCAGGTGATCCTCCTGCCTCAGCCTCCCTAGTAGCTGGGACTACAGGTGTGTGCCCAGCTTACATTTGGTTGATGTATCTCTTCAGTTGCTTTTAATCCATCAGTTCTTCTCTCTTCTTTCTTTGCTATTTATTTATGGAAGACACTACGACTGTGGGCCCCAACCCCCGGGCTGAAGATGGTCTTTGGCCTGTTAAGAACCAGGCCACAGACCTCTGCTGCATGTCCCTCCAGCACCACCCCCCATGGAAAAATTGTCTTCCATGAAACTTAGGAACCCGGGGGGGGGGGGGGCCTGCACAGCAGGAGGTGAACAGTAAGCAAGCAAAGCTTCATCTGTATTTATAACCACTCCGCTCTCCATCGCTAGCATCACGCATCACTGCCTGAGCTCTGCCCACCCCTGCCACCCCCCGCATGGAAAAATTATCTTCCATGAAACTAGTCCCTGGTGCCATAAAGGTTGGAGACCACTTGCACTAGGACATTTGTACTATAGTTTTCCAAAGACTGGGTTGTGCCGAGTGCATTCTAATTGTGCCCTTTAAAATGTTCTTGTATGCCCTGTAAACTAGTAATTAGATCTAGATGATTGATTAAATTCAGGTTCAAGTGTTTTTACTAAAATTTCTCACAGGTAGTATTGTACGTTTCTTATTGTATTAATAGGCACATAATGTCTCTCTTTTTTTTAATGTTAAAATAGATCATTAGGTTCAGGTAATGTCAGCCAACATCCATCCATTATAAAGTTTTCCATCAGCCTGTCACCTAATTGTATTAGTGGCCCATTCCTAAAAGACTAAGTTAGCCAGGCAGTTAGTTGACTGGGATGAAGACATTTCAAGTACAACAAAGATGTACAAAAGCACAGAAGTGTGAAAAAGCACAGTATGTTCAGAGATCATGGGTACTCTGGTGTGACTGGAGTATACAGGGTGTAAGAGAAGTGTCAGAGAAAAGTTGAGGCTGGGGAGGGTTGCAGGGAGTCAGACCAGGAAGGGCCTTGAAAACTATGCTAAGGAATTTTAACTCTCTTCAAGTCAGTGGGGAGGAACTGAAAGAAATTTATTAAGCAGGAAGATGACATGATTTCATTTGTCTTGTAGAATGGTCAACTGAAGGCAGGAGATGAATTGACAGGTTACTTCAGTAGTCCAGAAAATAAATGAGAGGATTCTGAAACAAAGCATTTGCAGGAAGAATGGAGAGATTTCTGAAATAAAATTAGTAGGATTTGATGAATAACGAGCTGTTGGAGTAAGGGAAAAGTTTAGGATAATTCTCAAGTAATTTGGTAGTTGATTGGCAAAGTTTGTAATGAGCATAGCACATTTCTGGCAGACTGAGAGTAAATGGGCAGTGAAATTTAATAAGTGGAAGCAGGACAAACTCTCACACAATTCTGAAAGCCATGCAGAGGAATGGATTCAGTGGGTTACAGAGAAGCACTAAGGATTCTTTAGCATGGTTACACGGTTAAAAAAAACACATATTAATAAGTTAACAGCACTTGGCATATTACAGTTGGGAGGTGGAGAGACTTGAGACTAAAAGACTGCTAGAAAGTTGTTGCAGTAATCTAGACAAGAAGCAAAAAGGGCCTATGTGGGAAAGTAAAAATAAACAAATTTGATAGACTGGAAATAGAGGATGCAATGAAAGAGAACAGTCATAGAAGATTCAAGACTCAGTCTGGGAGACCAGAAGAATCATGGCAACACTGACAGAAATGGGGTACCTAGGAGGAGGGCAACTAAAGAGGAAGAGAGATGTTGAGCTTGAAGTAACAAGAAGATACTGAAGTGGATATGTCCTGGGTACAAATGGAAAAATTAGGCTATAACCCAAGGTGGAAGCCAAATGTTTAGATACAGATTTGAAAATCATCTTTTAAATAATAGATGACACCACAAGTGACAAAGTTGAGTAAGTGGTTTAGACTAGGTCTTGGGGAGAATACCTGTAGAAATCTGGCAGGAATAGAAAGACAAAACAATAAAGGTGAGGACTAAGTTCTATTCATCTTTGATTCCAGTGCCTGCCAAGGACTAAATGCTCCATAATGTTTGTGAAATGAATGAATGGTCACTGGGGAAGAAAGGAACTAGGAAAGAATCACCTCAAACTAATGGATGAACGGGGGTTAACAGTTATAGAGCGTGCACTCTGCCAACTGGACTACTTTTGACCAGAGATTCCCAATCTTTCTCACATGGCACCCCTATGCCAAAAGAAATTCCTAACCACTCTAACAGATCCAAAACAACTTAACAAGTAATTACGTTCTAACAACTTAGTAGCCATCTAAAAAAATAATACAACTAAGTTGAAAGAAAAAATATTTGTATTTTATTCTAATTAATTACATTTACTTCCAAATGGGATGTGTGCACCTATTGGGAAGAGTGGATGAGATGATACTTGAAAGGATAAGAAATCACAAAGTATTGGTGTTTTTTTTTTTTTTGAGACAGAGTCTCACTCTGTTGCAGGGTTAGAGTGCCATGGCGTCAGCCTAGCTCACAGCAACCTCCAACTCCTGGGTTCAAGCGATCCTTCTGCCTCAGCCTCCCGAGCAGCTGGGACTACAAGCATGCACCACCATGCCTGGCTAATTTTTTCTATATATTTTTAGTTGGCCAATTAATTTCTTTCTATTTATAGTAGAGACGGGGTCTCGCTCTTGCTCAGGCTGGTTTCGAACTCATGACCCTGAGCGATCCGCCCGCCTCGGCCTCCCAGAGAGCTAGGATTACAGGCGTGAGCCACCGCGCCCGGCCTAATTTTACCATTTATTAAACAGTTACTACCTGCCAGGCATTATACTAAATATTAATAATTTATATACATTAATTCACTTAATAGTCACAATAATCTGATGAAGCAGGCAATATCATCTTCATTTTATAGATAAAGAAAATTAAACTCTAAAACATTAATGCCTTCTCTAAATTGCAATTAATTAGTGATAGAACCAGGATTAAAACCCAAGGCTGGGCCAGGGGCAGTGGCTCACACCTATTATCCTAGCACTTTGGGAGGCTGAGGCAGAAGGACCGCTTGAGGCCAGGAGTTCAAGACTAGACTGAGCAAGTGCAAGACCCTCTCTACTAAAAATAGAAAAATTAGCCGGGTGTGGTGGGGGCACCCATAGTCCCCGATATTTGGCAGGGGGATCGTTGAGCCCAGGAGTCTGAGGTTGCAGTGAGCTATGATAACACCACTGCACTCTAGCCCAGGCAACAGAGCAAGACCCTGTCTCAAAAAAAAAAAAACACAAAACACAAAAACCAAAAAACCCCACAAAAAAACCCTAAAACAGGGCTGCTGGACCCAACAGCCTTATATACTTAATCATATGCTATAGTACCATTAAAATGTAATACTACAGAAAAAAGAAAAATCATGATTTACTTTACTATTTTCTAAATAATCAATATTGTCATAATTTCTCCTTTATGAAAGCAAATTTATTTTCTGTATATTACTAGAATAACCTTGGAAAATAAAAGAAAAAAAGAAAATCCACTCAATATTTCTATCACTCAAAAACTGCTGCTTATACCTCAATATATTTCCTTTTAACATTTTTTCTTGAATTCTTGCTTCTGACTCTTCCTTAAAGATAAGAGCCCACTAAACCAATGTTTCTCAAAATACAGGTCATGATCCATTAGGATTTGTGTTGTGAAATCAATTT
The DNA here is from genome assembly GCA_963574435.1 of Cheirogaleus major. Taxonomy (NCBI): domain Eukaryota; kingdom Metazoa; phylum Chordata; class Mammalia; order Primates; family Cheirogaleidae; genus Cheirogaleus; species Cheirogaleus major. The sequence continues at coordinate 6,855 of CAUYPO010122744.1, forward strand.
AAGTGGTTGGGACCAGCCTTAAAATAAACAAGCAGAAACCTAAATGAAAACAGAAACTACCAAATACAGTTTCATCAATTTTAGTTACACATACATATGTGCTTTTGTGTATAATTTATACATGCATACACACATAACCTATACTTTCATGCTTATATTTATACTGTTTATAATGTAAAATTTTTTCTTAGAATTTGCAGCCAAAGTTCGGAAACAAATGCACTAAATTGTAAACTCAACAGCAACAGACACTATATCTTTCTGCTCATCATTGTACCCTAAAACTTATTGCTGTGCTTGGTACATAACAGGAACGCAAGAGAACTTACGAGTACTCGCTGCTGAATGAGACAATATTGTCAGGAGAGTAGATAATTGGGAAAAAAAAATGATTGATTAAAAAAAATAACTCTTAGAGGAAACAGCTATTTTAGTTTTACTTTAAAGAAAGGAAAAGATGTTTCTGGAGTTCTCAAGTAAATTATCATAAGCCTTAAACTGATTTTATTCTTAGAACTCCCACCACCATAGTTTGAATCCCTAAACAATGTTTCAAATTTTATATAGTACATGAAAAAAACAAGAACTGTTTCTATTTTTCCCAGTCCCTGGAAGCATCTACTGTATAAAATGACCACATCCAAAGTTGGGCTACCACAGAACACTCATTGGCTTTGTGGAAAACAGAGCAGCAGAGGCCTGACCCAACAGAAATCCTTCCTAGAGACCTAGAATCATGGCAAAAAGTGTCACATACTGAAAATAATAGTAATATGGCAGACTTTCTGTGCCCTTCCCCATCTCCATCCCCATCCCCATCTTCCTTTTTTTTTTCTTTTGGAGGCAGGCTCTCACTCATTGCCTAGGCTAGAGTGTAGTGTCATTATCATAGCTCACTGCAACCTCAAACTCCTGGGCTCAAGCAATCTTCCTGCCTCAGCCTCCCAAGTAGCTGGGACTACAGGTGCATACCACCATGCCTAGCTAATTTCTTAATTTCTTTGTAGAGACAGGGTCTTCCTATATTACCCAGACTGGTCTTGAACTCCTGGCCTCAAGCCATCCTCCTGACTTGGCCAAGTGCTAGAAGTGTGAGCCACTGTGCCGTCTCCATTTTTCTATTAGGATATAATATCTTAAAATCAAATCTGCTTCCTTATTGTTTAGGAATGACAGGAATGCTCTTAGTCTTTGTAGAGAATAGCAATTAAAAGAATAAAAAGGCAAAGCAAACAAAATGACTTTTTTGAGTAAAAAAAGCATTCTGCCAACAAGAGTTAAGAGTACAGAAGACATGGCAGAAGACATTACTATATAATGAACTTCAAGTATAAGGAAGTAAATGAAGGGCTTCAAGTGGAAGAAGTCCAGGCTCTGCACGTCTGGGTTATAAGAGTTCAGCAGGCTGGCTCTACTTGTTTTTCTGCTTCCTTTTGTGGAAGTTCAAACCAGCTGACTCACAGTTACAGAGTCAGTCTCAAGTCAGACCCTCAGAGAAGTGACAGCAAGAAAAGGCTTCGTAAGTGGCCTTTAAGTTTTTCCTTTCATCTGGCAATACGGTATACCAACCATAAAAAAATACAACAAAGAAAGTTGTACCATAAATGTTCAATACAAGACAGAGACTAAAGATGGCTTCTGTACATATAGAATTAAGTGTAGAAAAAAGAAATATTCAGTTGTTTACCAACTGCTATGAGACTCTAGTTTCTAAATAAATCTGAATTAGATTCAAAAAAGGGCTCAAAATATAAGCAATTAGAAACTGTTTTTAAAAATTGACATTCACTAAGATAATTTTATGGAGTGCATTTGGAAACCTAAGTGATGATCTGACTTACCAATGGTGGGGTCATGATCTTCTGGGAATCGGTGGCTGATGAACTGCATGGTCATGGCTTCAAGCAAGAAATGAAAGTTAAAATCCTGAGGAAGGTGACCCACAGAAAGAATTCTAAGTATCAACATTGCGCAACAGCCAGTATCCCATCTGGTTTGGGTAGGGGTCATTTATTTTAAGTATTTTTCATCCTCACTTCTTGTCAAATGGAAAATGTCACCTACCACTCTTCCCCACACCACCAGCACCCAGCATCACTAGTTTGTATTCCCGTGAGAGCCCTGCAGGGCTGCTACAGCAGCTACCAACTGGGCGAGTTCCAGAATCCATTGTCCTCTTGGGGAACCTTGGGCTGCCTGAGCAAAAGCCACCTAGAAAGGAAGGGGGGAAATATTTAATCCAGGATGGGGACAACATGACGACAGTCCTAGAGCCACTGACTTACCTTGTAATACATACTCTGGCCTATCACTCTTGCTCACTACTGTACCCTTTCCGGCAACTCTAAGAAACCCCACATCCTCACGCTGACTGAACTCCTGGGCAGTTCAGTCCTATGACACATCACAGACTTCCCAACTTACAACTTTTTCCAAAAAGAAAAATATACAAAGAAATTTAGAATTCCTTTTCAGGCAGGGGTACCGGCACAGTGAGGAGGAGCCGACTGAGGAAGGGGAAGGGAAGCTGCCCCTTAGGCCGCAGAAGCCCTCTCACGTCCGTCGCACCCCCGAGGTTCCACCCCTCCCCTCTCTGCTCTGAGATCCCTCCCCGTCCCTGGCCGCTCCTCCGCCCGCCATCATGCCGCCCACCCCCCTGCCTCACAAGCTGATCCCCGCTGCTCATACCCGTCGGGTCAGGAAGGCCACCGCCTGTCCGATGACCACCAATTTCGTCTTCCTTCACTGGCGGCGACGCTCCAGCACTGACCTGTGACCCCTCCCGCGGCTGAGTAAGATGGCGCCACTGGCGCCCGCATCCCGACGGGAGGGGCAGGGCCGCAGTGACGCCCATGGCCGGCCCCGCCCTCTAGGGGCGGTACACCTCCTCTTCCAGGTCCCCAAACCGAATCCAGCAACTCTCCACTGAAGGCCCTCCCTCTGGTCACGTACCATACTTAAGGTATGCACACACATACAAGGGTGTTAAGTCCTGAGTAGAAAGTAAATTATTTTGACAAAAGTCGAGCGAAAGGAGTATGAGACACGCGAGGGACACTAAAATGAGTAACAACTTACTCAGGGCTGTTTGCTGCTTGTGGAAAAAAAAATTTGGCCCAACAGAAAAACAGTGAGTGAGAAAAGGGTCACACCCCCCTTCATCCTCCTAAAACACAGGACTGAGATCAACTATACCGAAGATAACTGCTTCATAGCAGAAAAAGCACTTTCCCAAAAGAGCAGCTACATTGACTTGGGCTCTCAAAATCAAGATTAATTCTCAAAGACAGATGTTTACAACACTCGAGTTATCCTAGAGTTTTGTATGTATTTTAAAGATAGATTTACAAAACATTAGGTTTTTTGTTTTCAACAAATGTACTATTATCCTCTAGCAGCAAAAGGTAAATCTTAGGAGCTCATAAGTGGCCTTGAATTAAATGCAGCAATAACTGAAGGCACTATAATCGTATTTGCCTCTATTTAGGTAGCACAGGTACTAGGAATGAACTTTATACTAGGAAATTTTTCTTATCCAACCTCTGCCCACCACTCTTCCTTTTAAAGAATGTCTTTCCATGAATAACTTATATTTCCTTTAAAATTTCTTTCATTCACCACTAAATAAAGGACTAAAATATGAAAATGAAAAATATCCAGCATAATCATCTTCAGAATTTTCATCTGGACTTTAAGGGTATACTTTACAATGATAAAATTCTTGGAATTATATGCAAACTTTGAGGTCTGTGTATGTAATTTTTCTGCTATTGTAATTGCATTATGCAGATGGGTTGTGGTAGAAAAACAGAAACCGCAAACAGAATATTTATACATTTATTTATAATGAAATTATGGTCTAAATATTTACAACATATAGGAAACCAGAGGATAAGTTTATACAAAGCCAGCCTGCAAAGTATTCAAATGTGCAAAAATGACAGTTCAGTATCTCAAACTACTC
>CAUYPO010122746.1:0-12539 GCA_963574435.1 Cheirogaleus major
AAAACTAGAACTCACTCCAGAAGTAAACTAGCTCCTCTTACCAACTCTGAGATCTTCCTGACTGAACATGACTATCAGGCCTGAAATTCCAACTTCATTAGGCATGTGGTAAATAATCCCCCCGTGATCTACCCTCCTTCCCTCTCCTTCTGACATTCTACCAACACTCTTGAGAGAACAGAAAATTAAACATTATTCTCCTGTCAGTAATTCCCACAGCTATGAAAACATACCCTTTTCAGGTCCCCGAATGGCTACTGACAGGGTGACATCATGAAGACAAAAATTCAGGCTTTATTAGATATTTGGCCCAAATTCATGTTTTTCGTCTAAAAATGACATAAATAGGTCACTCTGGTCATTCTTTTGGAATTGTACAAGAGCCACATTAAGTCCTATAATTGACAATCTCCTTTTTCCTTGACGTGGAGGGGGAAATGCAGAAGAAAAAACTGCTCTGGTTTATGATCAACAACCTTGGCACACACAAGGGGCTCTTGGGAAAAACTTCTGGTTGGGAAGGGTCTAGAGAAAGGTGTGCCATGTGGCATTTTCACCCAAATGCTGCTGTTTTTGTAAACAGTGCAAAAGAGATCTTCATTTTATTTCAGGGATACAAACATCCAATGCAGACCTTTCTTTTGAAAGCAGAAATTCAGTAATATAATCAATAAACAGTTTATAAACACCAGAATAATTGAGAAGATTCCATTTTATATATGGGTGTGAGGTAGGGATCCAACTTCATTCTTTGGCACGTGGATATCCAGTTGTTTCACCACCATTTGTTGGAAAGGAGATTTCACTTTGAACTTTAAAAATTCAAAGGAAAAATTTCTGGTTACCTTATTTTTCAGTAATATTTACAACTTAAGAAGCATTAGGAAGCCATGATCGTATTTTGCTTAAAGTGGTGTATTCTAGAACCCTGAATTTCATAAGTAGTGCCAACCCCCACTATTTGGAAAAGTTTTCATCCTGAGTCAGGACTAAAATGTAAATGGGCAAGAAACAGGGGCAGATCAGCCAGGTGAACTGACTCGAGGGAGTGGAGGTCATAAAGCCAGAGCCACATCCTAGTGGCATGCTTTAAAATGCTGCGTTTTACTCATTTTACTCAGATATTTGCTCTTCTTGCTCGGGAGGACATTCAATTAGGGAAGAATCCCCATGAACAAAAGACAACCCGGGGCTTCCCACATGCCTAAATCCTCCAATCCTTTAAGTGCTGCCCAAATACAGCCTCACACTGCATATAATCTCTTGTCCACATCCCTGTTGGCCCATCTGCCTTCCAACCTTGTTTGATGTTATTTACCACATCGTCTCTCTGCTGCTAGAGTCTGAGTTGAAGGCCTCATTGCTTCATGTCTGCCACCCAAACTGCACCAGTTGCCATCTTGCACATAGTAGGATGTTTTACTTGTCTAAATAGAGAAAACATTTTATTTCCTCAGTTGTAACAGTAAGCAATCCCTTTGTCCATCAATAGCTCCTGAAAGCTTTGCCATGCTTCAGTCCAATTAAATAATTTATATTCCTGGTGGTGATCCTGAGTCATCAAGAAAAAGTTAAGTTATGTCTCATACCCTCCAGGATGAGCATCAAGTTTATGATATATTTCAGAATCAAGTATTTTCATCAAAGCGGTGAAGGAGCTAGCCTGTAAAGAGGTAAACTTTAATTTTCCAGAAATCTTTGCTTGTACAGACTATGCCTGTTTGGCCGGCAGTGTTAGACCAAAATAGTAACACAGTATTTGACCCAGCTGAGCTTTTTGGTTTGCCGGGAAGCCAGGAGTTCCAGAAAATGGCCCCCAGGATCCAGACTCACAGAGCTCACCCTTCAGGTGTCAGCTTAGATGCCAAAATGTGATGTCCCGAGCCTGGGTCCGGGATCACTGTGGTGTTTTTCAGCAGCTCCCATCAAAGTGCTCATCTTCTTCTCGTCATCTGAGTCTCCCCCTGAGAGGTGAGCTCTCTGAGGGCAGGAGCTGTACAGTCTTAGGCATTTATTGTTTCCTCTGTGCTGAGCACAGTGCCTGGCACTTGGAGTGTGCTCAACAAATACTTGTTGGATAGATGGATGGATGGATGGGTAGATCCTAACTTCCTTTTCAGCATCACCTCACCTGGGGAGGAAGAAAGACACGTGAGCCAAGCAGAATGAAAGAGGAGGCTGACCCGAGAAGAGAGCAGGGGGCAAACAAAACAGCAATAACAAGAGCTGACGGTCATAGAGCACCCGCTGTGCTCCAGGGGTTGTGGGAACACTGTGTACACATGGTCGCATCTAAGTCTTACAGCCACTAAATAAGGAAAGGATTATTCCTTCAACCAATCTTATCGTGCACCTACTATGTGCCAGGAACTTGGCGAGGCACTGGGTTTACAGGAGTGAACAAGGTAGACTAGACTCTCCCTCTTAGAAAGTACATTGGGAGGGGAGAGACAGTACATACGTGAACATAAGTGCGCTAATTTCAGAGAACGAAGACCTTATGAAGATGGTGAGACAGGGCGATGTTCCAGAGAGTCGGGTGCAGGTGTCACTCCTGCTGAGTCATGAATGACAGGAAAGAGCCACCTGTGGGAAGAGTTGGGTGTGCGGTGGAGGGCAGGGCAGAATTCTAAGAAGGGACTGTAGGTGCAAAGGCACCAAGGCAGGCTGTGTCCCAGAGTAGAAGGCAGGCCACACGGCAAGGTGGGCAGGGTGGCGTTGGTAGGGGTCACGCCCGCCCGCCTGGGCTGGGCAGGGGGCTCCGGTTTCATGCTAAGTGCAGCGTAGTTCTAACCCCCATTCTGCAGATCAGGAAACTAAGACCCAGAGGCTAAATCACACAGCCAGAAAAAGGCAGAGAGGAGACAATGAGATTATTTTCCTCTCCTCGAAGCACTGACGACTGTTGCCGAAAGGAAATGATGCCATGGTGGCCCCCCTCGCATGGCTCTGGGTCGCCACTGGGCATGGCAGAATTTGGGATTGGATCCATTCCTGAGTTTGAATCTTTGCTAAAAGACAGGAGAAGTTCTGCTTATTAAGGCTCAGGTGGCCTCTTCAACTTTATATGAAGAGAGAAGGAACTAGAAGGGGAGAGAACCCCTGACCCCCGGTTTCCTATTCTAAATGTTCCACAGACATTGTGGGGGCTGCCATCCTCGCTGCCCTGGGCCGTGGTGAGTGGCGTTTCTGCACCGGGTTTCTGTCACAGGGCTGGGGGAGCAGTTCCAGACCCTTGCACGAGGATTACCCCCTCATTCGGCTCCTGGGCCCTCCCTGGCTTGCTTCAGGTAACATCCGGTGGCCAATCTCTCATGCCCAGTCACACTGGGGGACACCATTGTGTAGCTTCATGCTGAGATGCAGACATTATTTGGAAAAATAGTCCCAGGTTCATGGCAAAGCAAACTTAGGGCTTGTTTGCTGGGAGCACTTTGACCTGCCCTCATCTCCGCCAGGAGAGGCTTCATTTCTGAGAGGACACTCAGGGGTCTCCTTCCATTTAGTGTAGCGGTAACCCCGTGACATCTCTCTGCATCTCTGACATCAGAACCGAGCAGCCTGTGTGTTTTTAATGGCCTCTTCCAACCTCACAAGAGACCTGCCAACAATTTCAAAGCAATTTTTCCATCTCATCTAGATGGGATTTCCAAGTCATAATTATCAGATAATTACCATCCAGACAGCTGTTGTGTGCATGGCATTAGGTTCAAGCATTTGACAGCAAGGAATGAATTCAGTTTTACAGATTTTGACATTTCTTAGCACTTTGTGGTGAGCTCAGCTAGCTACCTAAGTGCTCAAAATAAGAAATATTTCCAAAAGTCAAAGTTTGGAAAATGAGCACTTCTTGTCCCATTATGGTGATTAATGTCTGTTCCACAAGCTTTAACAGAAATAAAAAGAAGACACAAGGCAGACTCCAGGAAGCCAGGGCAAAACACATATTTCTGAGCTAAGGCTTAGAAATGTAAAATAAATCTGAGATGCAACAGAGGGAGGAAGCTCGTCTGTGTCTCTCTCTTTCCAAGCAAGAGCCCACCAGACTCCAGAGTCCACAGAGATTAAAAAAAGAGCTGACCAGAAATACCCTCACTCCACACCTTCTGCCCAGTTTATTTTTTCTTTGACCAAGCATTAATTGAAAGCCTATTTTGTGCTAAGCTGGTGACCACTAGAGACGCTGCAGTAAGCAAAGCAGGCAGGTCCTGTGCTCCTGGACCTAGTGGCAGGAGACAACTACACAGCAATCCCAAACGAAGTGTGACACCTGCTCTCCTAAGTTCTGCTTGTGCAGGGGTTGCAGAACCCGGAAGGCTGCTGAGAAAGTGACACTTATTCTGAGAATCTGAGATTATCAGAACTAGCAAATGGGGAGGGATGAGAAGGCTTTTTCCAAGCAGAAGTAACAATGTATACAAGACCAAGATAAGGAAAGCTTGTTGTGCCGAAGGACCCAAGGGCTGCTCCTGCGGCTGGGGGGAGGTTGGGAAGGGCTGGGCGTGAGGAGTGAAGGGCTGAGTGGCAGGAATGAGACAGAGAGGGGCCATGTGGTAAAGAGCATGGTAATGGGAAAATGAAGGGTATGCGAGAGAAAGAGGTACGGTCACGTGCATTTAGAAACAAGATTCTGACAACCCCATGGAGAAAGGGTTGGAGCCCAACAAAACTGTTGGCAGCAAGACCAGCTATGAGGCATTTGCAGGAAAGAGAAAATAGGGTGACTTGGATTAGGGTAGTTGTATCAGTTAGCTGTTGCTACCATCGTGCTGAGTAACAAAAGGCCTCCAAACTTAGTAGCGTACATCCAGTAGCGTATAGTTCTCACTCGTGCCTCTGCAGGCTGATGAGTATGTAGCTGACCTGGGCTTGGCTGCAAGCTTCAGACAGGGCTTCCCTGTGTGCCTCTTGTCCTCTTCGGACCAGTGGCTTCCTGAGACACTTTCTTCTCATGATGAATAGAGAGAGTACAAGAGAACGTGCCCAACTACACAAACACATTTCAAACTTGTGCTCGTGGCAGGTCCACTAATATCCTATTTGCCAAAGGCATATCACACAGCCAAACCCAAAATCAGGAGTCAGGAGAATATGTCTGCCCGCCGTGCGGCTATGGAAAGTGTGTGGACGTAGAACCCTTCCACAGGCGAGAGGACATGAGATCAGCAATCCACTCTGCCTCAGTGGTAGCTGTAAAGCTGAAGAAGAATGGAAGGCTAAGCAAGAGACTGCAGAAAAAGAAGGAGCAAAAGTGGCAATTTATTTAACATTAGCCCCTAATTATGTGTTAATGATGGGGTGAGTCAGGAGACACAGGGCCTGGTCATCCAGGATGTTGTCAGCCATTGCAAAAAGTTTGGGTTTTATTATAACTGCCATTGAGGATTTTAGCAGGGCAAGAGCATGATTCACTTTAAATTTTAAGATTGTACTTTATGCTGTTTGGAAGTTCATTAGAAGACAAGAGAGGCATAGGAAACAAGTCAGGGCACTGATGACAAAAAGAGATTCTTTTTAAAGGAAGAATTTATAAGACTGTCTGATGGACCCATGGAGGGGATGAGAGAAAGAGAAAAACTGAAGGTAACTTCTGGCTCTTTACTTGGGCAACTAAGTGTATAGTGGTGACAAAGATGGGAGATGGGGAACAGAGTTAAGATGAAATTTCAAGGCAGATTAAGGTTCATATGTTTGAGGGTGATCTGGATGGAGATGTCAAGTATGCAGTGGAATAAATGGGTCTGAAGTTCAGAGGCAAGGTCTTGGCTGCAGGTGTGAACTTGGGAGTCAATGGCATTAATATGGTCAATGAAGATGGAGAAGGGAAGAGAGCCCAGACCATATCCTGATACTGGATAGGAAAAAACATCATTGAATGAGACTGATAAAGGGTTAACCAGAGAGGGGGAGAATCAGAAGAAAGTGGGGCCGTGGAGCCAAGTTTCAAGGAAGATGCTGAGTGTATTAGACCTTGTCCAAGGTCCTTCTTCTAGGGCCAGCTGTCACCTTCTACAAGAAGCCTACCCCCAGCCAAATTTAGTACATGTGTGATAACATGGGGCTACAGTCTCTGATGTGTGTATCTCCCCGTTAACTTTCCAACTGAGGGCAAGAACAGTATCTTATTCACCTTGTGCTCCCCAGCACCCAGCAGAGAGCTGCTGTGGAGTGAATCAATGAGCCCATCAGTTCTTGATGTCTTCCACATCGTTCTTTCTAACCTTTTCTAGCAACCATTCCCAAATCAGGTCCCCAACACCAGGACACTGCTCTGTCTGCTAGAACCACTGGGCTTGGGGCCCCAGGGACGGTGGGTGCAAGAGGCAGCTGGTACAGGCTTGAGAGAAGCAATCACGGACAGCTCTTCCTAGCTCCGCCTCCAGTGACGTCACATTGGTGGTTTGAAATCAGCCATGATGGGAGTGTTTACACCACAGAAATCACCAGAATGTCAGAATGCCACTGCCAGGGCCAGTCTATAAACTATTCCAGCAGGACTTGCATAGGTAATTTGGGGATAGTTTGGTGACATCTTAATGAGCGTGTCTTCTTGAAGTTGTTCTAACAGATTTTCTGGGAGCTGCAATAACACCACCTTAAGTCTGGACCATTGGATTTCAGATTCTACGTCTGGAAAATTAGGTGATGTTGGGGAAGGAAATGTCCTTACACATAATCCCAAGGTAAAGGGTTACCTGGGAAGCTGACACAGTCTCTCTGCTAATTATAGCTTAGGTCCCCCAGAAACCATTCAATCCTGAGACAAGGATTCAGGGCAGGGGGTTTATTCAGGAGGAGCAAAAAACTCCGGTAGGAGAGAAGGGCAGTGAGATGGGATGTGTTAGCAAGCCTGTGACCACTGTGGCAACTAAACCTGAATCCCACAGGGGAGCTCTAGGAAATGGTGCACAGCCCCCGTCTCAGGATAACTGAGAAGGTAGCTGGGGTGTTTGGACATCCACTGCTCAGAGTCACTGGGGAGAGCAGCTTCTAGGGTTGTTCACCGCTTGGCACTTCCATGATTCAAGAGAAAGCCCTCGGCACAGCTGCAGGTGCTGGCGGCTGGGAGACAGGCAGCACCCACAGAGATAGTAATATCGGGAAGGTGGGGGGACACGGGTGGGGTACCGATGGCATCTGTGGTTCTGACAAGTCATTCAGAACTCTTAGGAAAATGATAGGCAGGGAAAGCCCAGATGCCCTTCTGAGGGCTCCTAGCAAGTGAAGAGGGGGACCCTGGCTTTCCTCCGGTGCCTGGCAGAGTACAGTGAACAGTCCAAAGTCCAGGTGAAAGTGCAGACTTGACCCTTTACTAGCTTCATGGCCTTGACTACGTGCTTTAACTCCTCTTCGCCTCAGTTGTCTCATCTTCAAATGGGGAGAACAAAATCTACTGTACTTATCTCATGGAGTTGCTGCTGGAACTAAACGCACTATTGTGGTTGTGGGGGGGGGATTTGGAAGAGAAAGCACTTAGGGGTGCCAGCTGTCATTAAATTGCTTCTTTTCTGAGGGCTTTTTCACTTTCTTACCTCATTTAATTGCTCAAGGAAAGAGATTCCCATCCAGTGATATTATATAATGCAAAGCCAAGGCTAGGAACATCCATTTGGAAACTACATCCAAATAAGTGCTAAAACTACCCAAATAAGAAAATGCAAAATGACATGAAACATGTGTTCCAAGTTATAAATAAATTAGCAAAAATCCAGGGGCTTCTTATTTTTCCTGAAAGAATTTGTTGGTTGGGTCGAGCTGACCTCAAACCACAGAGAGATTTTAAACTTAGCATGAGGAAAATCAGAATCTTTAAGGATGGGGGTGTTAGATCGCCAACTGTGGTAGGATTCAGGGAACTGTTTTACGAATAGCATGTATGCATGAAGCTTGGTATGAGTGGGTCCCTGTGTGTGTGTGTGTGCCTGTACTAAAAAATATACATGCATTGTGAGCCAAGTTCCTGTTGACTTTGGAAGTAGCCAACCTTCTGTTTCCTCTATAACAGCTGCCAAGAGGGAATTGGAGAATGAAAATGCATATTTCTGAAGGCAAGAAATAAAAACAGTGTTAAATGTCAGGACTGAACAATCTGAAATGTGCCTCACGTGCTCTCAGATCAGCATTGCCATGAAGATTTTATGCATTTCCACTTAGTATCCTTGCATCTGTGAGGCAGGGAGGGAGGAAACCATTCAGCTCAGCACTGTGCAGGGTTGGAGCTCAAAGGCTTTTGCATCCAGAAATGAGAAGGGTTTGGTGCTGTTGTCTGGCTTAGGAAGCCCCAGTAAAGTCGTTCTGCTGCCCTCACAGAAAGTTACTGGGATGATGGAAATGTTTTATATATTTGTTGAGGTGTGGGTTGCATAAGTATATGCATTTGTCAAAACTTATCTGATAGTGAGTACACTTAAAATCTGTGCGTTTTACTCTATGCAAATGATGCCTCAATTTAAATTTTAAAAAATCGGTGCCCTCTTACTTTATTACTTGCAAGGACCGGCTTCAATCCAACCCTCCCCATGGTCTGTCTCCCCGCTGACTCACCACTCTTGCCCTTTGCTACCCAGCCTGCCTCTCAACAGGCACATGCACGCACACAAGCAAATGCACATGCGTCACCAACAGGTGCTCATCTAAACATACAGTGTGTGGGGCAGAGGGTTGGGGGGAAGTAGATGCTGGAGTGAGAAAAAACTCAAGACCCAGGCTCTGCCCTCAGAGCATTTGGACTAGCTGGGGAGGTAAGAATGCACCCAGGCACAGGCAGAACAAGATCAGTACCTGCTGGGCAATAATGAACTTGGAAGAAGTAAATGGACTCGGGGCAGGAGTAAAGCAGAGTAAAGGTAGGAAGGAAGTGAGAACCCCACCTGGCTGGACTGACGGTCTCAAAAGAGGGACAGGAGTGTGCTAAGGTGGAAAAGGCAAATTGCTTCAGTTTCAAGAGGGCTCCGAGTGCCCGACTGCAGAGAGGGGACATCAGAATACGAGATAGTGCTATGAGGTCTTTAGCAGAGTCTCCAGCTCTGCTCATTAGCAGCTACCCTACTGCAGCGGAAGAGCCACTGTAGGCCTCTTTTCATTTTGATTTTGAATTATAAAAGCAATATACATTAATAGCCCCAAAATGGAAGCAGCCCAGCTGTCCATCAATAGAATAATTAAACACACTATGGTATATTTATGCTGTTATGGAAATAAATGAGCTATTAATGCAATGAAAACTATAAAGGAATCTTTAAAAATGATGCCGAGTAAAAGAATGCTCACATAGAAGATGGCACACTATAGGATTTCATTTCTGTGAAGTTCTAGGACAGGCTAAACCACCAGTGGTGAAGAAACTTAGAGTAGTGACTGCACCTGGGCGAGACTGCCAGGAGGGCACTAGAGAACTTTTCTAGAACGATGAAGTAATCTTCTGCATCAGGATGGGAATTTGGGTTCCATGGTGCATGCATTTCTCAGAACCCATTGAATGGTGCAATTTTGATCTGTGAATTTCACCACATAAAAATTGCATCTAAGAATAAAAGCCCCATGAACTACAACTGACCTCTACTTAATGAGATGCAGGCAGGGTGCAGCATACTGGTCTCTGCTGCTTACTTTAACGTTCATTAAAAAATAAGATGGTGTAATTGTTTTAACTTTTTTGAATGCTTGAAAACTTTCGTATAACATGTTAGGTAAAAAAAAAAAAAAAAAAAAGCTATACCTGCTCATTTAAAAAAATCACATAAAAGTGAGGGAGAGAGAGGACGATGGGCAGAGATCACATTGCTTCTGGAACGTTATCCAGGAAGAGGCATCCAGGGTCTCTCTGCTTCCAGCCTCTCTCTGACCAGTGCCTGCTGCCTCCCAGACACACTGGTCTTCTTGTAAACCACATTCAAAATGAGACCTTGGGGTAGTCATTATTCATTCATCAATTAAGTATTAACCATGTGGTGTGTGCCAGCCCCGTGCTAGGCAGAGGGCATCTGTAATCTAGTAAGGTATTGAACAAGGAGCTACAGGTGATGAGTTTATAAAAGCGGCAGCCAGGGAGGTGGGCCCAGGCAGCTCACCCAGGGGATGGGGAATAATGGCCCCCAGCCACTGAGAATTTATCACACACCAGGACCTGTTCAAGAGTTTCACGTGGATTAACTCAGGGAATCTGCGCATGCACCCGTAATGTAGGAATTGTATTATCCCCATTTTACACATCAGAAAAGCAAGGCTCAGGGAAGTTAAAGTCACTTGTCCATGACTACACAGCAAGTGAGTGACCAAGCAGGGACTCTAAACCCAGGAAGCTGGGTCTGGAGCCCGTACCCTACATCAGGAGATGGCAAACTTTTTCTATAAAGGCCCAGAAAGGAAATATTTTAAGCTTTGTGGGCCACACAGTCTCTGCCAAGACAACTCAGCTCGGCTGTTGTCATGTGAAAATAGCCATAGATGACATGTGCATGAATGAGCTGAGTTCTGATAAAATTATATTTACAAAACAAACAGGCAATGGGCCAGATTCAGCCTGTTGGTCACAGTTTTAGGACTCCTGTGCCAAACCACCCAGAGTCTCCAGTGGCTGGGAGGTGTTCGTGCTAGACCAGAAGGCCACCAAAGGAACCCCGATGACTCCTGACTGTCACATTGTGTGCAGGTGTCTTTGAGAGCCTTGGTCTCTAACAATGAAAACACCCCTGGGTGGGTGTGGCAGTTCATGACCAAAGAAAGGCTGCAGAGAGAAAGGTGAGAAAGTTAAAACACTCACAGACCCGGAGAAAGAATGAGTCGTCTTTTGTCTCTGGGCCCAGATTAAGATTTCCAGCAGCACTGTTCTTCAAGATTTTGTGTGAACATAGGAAGAGTCAAGTTCAAATGCTTTGGTTTAACATGATTCATCTTGAAAATGCCTGACCAAAGAGAATTTTCCTGCATGGAGCTTTGCTCTCACTGGCTCTTGACTTCTTAAGAGCAAGGAATCACCATCCTCCATTCTTGCTGCTGACAAGGTTTCGACCCCAGAGCTCAAAGGGCAGGCTGGGCTGGGCATGCATCGCCCCTGTTCGTAGAAGAATCTGTGTGTGCAGTGCCGAACGTGAAGAGTCCAAAATGATTTCTGAGTGTTTCTTCATGGTTTCGGGGTCCACCTAAGGACAGAGTGACCAAGGATAGCCCCAGAAGCTCTTCTTTGTTCTGCTCGGGGCCGTCGTGCGTTGAGGAGCCCACTCTGCCCTGCGACACTGGGCAGGGCACATGGGCTCATCACAGAGTCAGTGTAGATGGAATATTTAGCGGGAGAACATCTCTCAGTATAGCACATTTGTGATGCACTTCTGAGTACTGGCCTCCCTGTACCAGCCCAGCTGATGAAAGAGGAAAATCTGTCCACAGCCAGGTTGAGGGTGTGCATGAAGCTCAGCTATCAGTTGAACTAAGATGGGGCCCATACACCATTTTTCTGCACTGAATTAACCAGGTGAACCCATTGCTTTAATGGCATGGAAATATGACATGAGTCCTTCTTTATCCTTAGGAAGCCATTTGGTGGTTGAGAACCATTTCCCAGCTGGGACCAGCAGATGGTTGGCTCTCAGGGACTATGAGTCACAAGAGAAAGAGTCCAGTTTACTCCCTCTGTGACAGAATGTTGCTTAGTGAAATATAACTGGATCTTCACAGAAAGGGTTGGCTGATTGGGGCATATGGTGTCCTGTCACCAAAAGATGAACTTGACACGCCCACCTGAGGAGACACCTCCATGTCCCCCTAACACATACCCAGGCGGTGAACTGGTGAAATGACAGCAAGACATACCTTGAACCTTGTCAGAAGGGCCCAAGGCCACTCCTTCTAATAATTGCCACTTAGTTGTCTAATGAGAACAATGCACAAATCAGCCAGCCTCACTTTCCCTCTTCATGAACACGGGTGAGATTTTCACTACCTGCAGAACAGCGTACATCAGTTGGGGGCTGTCGTCCTCAAACCTGGATGCCCATAAGAGTGTCCAAGAGAACTTGTGAAAAATGAATGTCAAAGTCCCATCCTCAGAAACTCTGGAGATCAGAAGAGGTGGGTTTAGGCTTTGTACTTACTTTCTCTAAATCAGTGGTTCTGCCCTGTGCACCAGAATCACCTGGAATTAAAACATAACTCGATAGGTCTACTCCAGAGCTTCTGATCCAGGGGGTCTGGGTGGGACCTGAGATTCTAACAAGTTCTCAAGTGATGCTGCTGCCACTGCTGCTGTGGCTGGCCCAGGGCCACCCTTGGAGAAGCACAGCCAGCCTCATGACCTTCCTCAAATGCACGAGTGGCATCTTGTCTGCACTATGGAAGAAACTCTCTGACCTTTGTTGGCCCCTCGGTACTCTCTACCTGCGCTGCCAGACACTGTAGCCACTAATCACATGTGGCTCTTTCAATGCAAATTTCATTAACCACTTCGTTATAGTCGACAGCCACAGATGAACGCGCACAGCCGAGCATCAACTTTAGCCGACAGCCAAAAGCTCTTACTTTTACAGCTTTTATCTCTGCAGTTG